>JANHGC010007794.1:87590-102617 GCA_027560395.1 Boaedon fuliginosus
TGTTCGCCGCCTCGAGTTCCCCCTTTGGGGTGAAGAGAGGCGGGGTATAAATTTAATAAATAAATAAATAAATAAACAAACAATTAAAACAATTGGTTTAAATTTCCCGTTGGAACAGAATATTAATTTGGCATGGTTGTGCTTCAGCAGTTTCTGGCAGCAGAATGTCACAGACTAAAGGGGCTTCTCTTCAGAAAACTAGTCTGAAAAGTAAAATGGCTGAAAATGGTAAGCAACTTACCATTTATGTCAAACAAAGAGGTTTTTTTTTACTGAACAGATTTGTCCAAGCTTTAAAGCATCTCTGATGTTTCATAGCAGTCAAAAACGTGACTTGTGACATGTCAAGGGCAGACAGAAATGATGCAGTAGGAATGATCAAAATAAGGATAGCCTTGAGAAAGGAACAAAACCCCAGAACACAAAAGGAAGTGGACTTGGTTAAAACTGGACATTTTTCTCACTAACTGCTGAATGGATGGTTGGGAAGAAGGGCAAAAGCTGTAGGAGTGAGAAGCTGAAGTAATTCATATACAAAGCTTCTCAGAGAGGTCTAGGACAACTTGCCATAGCCAACTCGCCTGGGTCAACTTGCCATGGCAACTCACCGCAGTTGTCACCTAGTGACTGCTAATCCCAATTGTAGTTGGTAAAATAGGACTACCTGTCCTAAATTATCTCACAACTTGCAGAGTAGATTATTAACTCTGTTATCCTTCAGATAAGACCCCTCAGCCTTTCTGGAGATTCCAGAAACTTGCCCTACAACCTTTGTCTTAAAAAACATGTGATCAAGAGCCACTGGCTTTATCACTAAGTACTGTAAGGCTACTTCCATGATAATCAGAATCAGAATAGAGCTGAAAAGGACTTTGGAGGTTTTTTAGTCCAGCCCCCTGCTCAAGCAAGAGATCCTATACTATTTCAGACAAGTGACTGTCCAGTCTCTTCTTAAAAACCTCCAAGGATGAAGCACCTACAATGTCTGAAGGCAAGATATTCCACTGGTTAACTGTACTTACTGTTAGGGAGTTTCTCCCTAGTTCCAGGTTGCTTCTCTCCTTGATTAGTTTCCATCCACTGTTTCTTGTCCTTCCCTCTAGTGCTTTGGAAAATAAATTGACTCCCTCTTTGTGGCAGCAGCCCCTCAAATACTGAAATACTGTTATTGGGTCCACCCCCCAATCCTTCTTTTCTCAAGACTAGCCAAACCCAAATCCTGCAACCATTCTTCATATGTTTTAGTTTCCTGGCCTTTAACCATATTAGTTGCTCTTCTTCGCAACTTCTTCCAAAGTCTCAACATCTTTTTTGTAATGTGGTGACCAAAACAGGATGTAATATCCCAGGTGTGGTCTTACTAAGGTTTTATAAAGCAGTACTAATACTTCACATGATTTTGATTCTATGCCTCTATTTATATAACCAAGGATTGTATTAGCTTTTTTGGCGGCCGCCACACATTGCTGACTCATGTTTAAATGATTATCCACTAGAATTCAGAAGTCCCTCTCACAATTACTGTTTTTTCACCTAATCTGTACTTGTACCTTAATCTCAAACCTTTGTTTGTCAGTCCCTCCTGCAGCTGCCAGGTTGACAATCTTTTTGCAATTCTCCCCAAATGCACAGGAAAAACCCCAACCTTGATGTTTTTGGCATTCTCTAGCCTGTGCTGTTTACTTATAATTTTCAGACATTAATAAGTCACTCTGACATTGCAGAAATAAACAGCCACTATTTTTTTTCCTAACAAAAAATAAATTCTAACTCTCACCTGCCTGCATTGTCATTCTGGGACTTCTGCCTTTAGCTGCTTCAGAACCGCTAAGCTCTCTCTGTTATAAAAAGAAAGCGGGCACTCGAAAATGCCAAGAACGTTGCAGTTGCATGGACAAATTATACAAAAAAAAAAAAAAAGACTGGAATTTGGTGACTTTGCTCTTCCTTTCCTTCCACTGACTGAGTTGTCATGTTATAATCAGCTATTAGTACAGTCCCTTCACTGTAACAGATTTATAAGTATGTATTACGAGATCTTATGCTAGAAATGCTAATAGGCAGCTGTGCAAGCTCATAAGTGAATTATGCAATCACAATGAACAAGGTGCTTGTAGTAGGAATTCTTAACAATATCAGCTTTTAAAATACTCCAGACCTTCCCTCCCTAGCAAAATCTGCAATAGTACATCCCACATGCGCACTATTTTTTAAATATTGTGGCAATTTTATTTATCTGTATAAAGCATTTATAATGGCATTCTTTATTATCAATAACAATAGCCCATTCCAGGTTAGCTACATTCTGAATGAGTGCTATAACTCAATGTGCCCCATGCACCCACTCATAAACCACGCTTTAAAAGCCAGAATGGTTGTTTTTGCACAAGCCAAACAATCCATATTTTGGCTTAACAGAATGTGTCATCCTAGCTGCAATCTAAATAAATATCAATATATAACAAGGAAAAAATTATGGGAAAGAAGTTCATGTCTGACTTTCTAGTTGCAACCATTTAATATTACCTGAGGGAGCTTAAGAGAATAGCTTTTGGTGTTAGTAACAACATACAAGTCCAACTGCAGACACCCAGTAAAGAAAATGGCACAAATGGCAAGTGTTATTTGCATGATAACAATATGACTTGTGTTATGTCATTGTCCCCTTCTGAGCCCTATTCCAAAAGACACCCATAGGTCCCAAAAAGGGAGAAAGATTAGCTCTGCTTCATTTATTTTTAGCAGAATGAGTTTTAATTCACCCAGAATGCAGTAGGCCCCTAGGCTGGCACATGTAACACCATTGTTAAATGAGCTGCACTGACTTGCCAATTGTTTCCTGGTGTAATTCAAGGTGTTGGTTACTACCTTTAAAGTCGTTTACGGTAGGGATCCCCAACACCACCAGGAACTGGACGGTACAAGCAAGCAAAACCCCATTTGTCTATGTGCAGGATTCAGGCATTGTGCGAAACCCCACACCCCCAGTCAATGGAAAAAATGCCCTCCACAGAACTGGTCCCTGGCACCCAAAAGGTTAGGGGCCATTGCTTTATGTCATGGATATCTCCGGAGCTATTTTTCGTCAATGAGATTGGGCCACCCTACCGATGCTGGCAGAAGAGGCCTACTGCAGGTTCCATCAGCCAAGGGATTTCAGCTAGTGGGATCCTTTCCTGTCGTGGCTCCTGTTCTTTGGAACATCTTGTCATAGGAGGTGAGTAGCACCCCACTTTCTTTTAGCCTGCAGGAAAGGCCTTAAAACCTGGCTATGCTGACTGGAGGTGATTGATACACCAACAGCGAAGGTATCCCCATCTCTTTCCTCCAAACCCTTGTTTTTAGTTTGTTTTAATTTTTTTAAGTTAGTCCATGTTTATATCAGATACCATAGGTGTTTGATATTTAGTGATTATTAAAAATTGTCCATAGAAAATCTTTCCCATAAAGTGAGATGGTCAGGGTTACCAGCTCTGGAAAACAAAAATGGCACATTTGCATAAAAAACAGAAATATAAACTTGGTTTTATGAAAACAAATATTGAGAGAGGGGGAAATTAATTGGATTATGTGTATTAATGGCACTATACCCTTTTCTAAGTGCACAGATATTTGCAAATTTATGCAGTTCCTAAAAAAAGGTAATCACAGCAATGAGACTATTTTTCAAGCCTCTTAAGGCTCTCTAAGGTTTCAAGCAGCCTTCCCAAGTCTAGGGACAGTGCATTCTGCAAATGCACTGTCATTATAGTTCTCTGAATTTCCAAGCATCATGTTTGTAATGTTCTGCAATTCTGTCTCCAAGCATTACTGAACATCGTTTGACTCTCCTTCCACTCCAATGCAATAAGACTCAGCTTATTTTCCCTTTTTCAGTCAAAGGATTAAAACATAAAAACATTGTAATAAAATGAAACTATAATATAATGACAACAGCATTAAATAAGAAACAACAACAACATTAAATAAGAAACTAAGGCCTGGGAAGCAAGTACCCAACCATAGGCCAGTGTGGGAAAAGGGATCAAACTTATCTTAAATTTGATATGGTAATACCAGACTCCACACTGATGTTGCTTCCCACAGCAATTTCAAAGATAGCAAGAATGACAATATGAAACTCCGTGTCACCCTTAGTAGAGGGCCCCAGTGCATGATTTTTCTCTCCCAGATTGAAATATCTTCAGGAAAAGGGAAAACCCACTGATAAACAAAGCATCCCACTCCTAACCCTCAGAGAGGGTCCGATAAAATATCATGGTTGATAATATTAAAAACTACTTATACTGAACATATCAAAAACTAACTTCTCACTCAAATCATTTTAAACATAAATCCCTTGGAAGTTATGATCTAAACTTAAAATATCCATGTACTCACGGATATACTTACCCATCCATTTTTCTAAATACCAGATTTATTGCTATCTAGCACTAAGAAAGGGCTTTCAGTTATACTGGCCAACATCCCTCCATCAATCAGATTGGGTTAGGGTTAGGGTTAGGGTTAGGGTTAGGGTTAGGGTTAGGGTTATTGTTCACTGACTGTTGTCTGGCAATTAACTTTTCTGAACTTTTTAGCTCCACTTATCTTCAGAACCACTAAGACCTGTCTCCATGAATCAATCCTATAGCCTCTTCATTATACTTCTCCAGATACTGTCCAAGAATTTTTTTTTAAAGTGTTCCCACTTGTCAATAAACTGACCCAATTCAGATTTATCAGCCCATATTGGACTTTGTTAAAAACAATAATCCCGTTTCAACAATCAGATGCTAGATGCATTTCAAAAATGTTAACTGTTACTTCCATTTCCAAGCTTTTTCTTTTTGATATTCTTTCTAATCTTTTAAAGGTCTTTAAAATTCCATCTATAATGCCAGAAATAATAAAAAAACAAATACTATCAAAAAACCCCAAAAGGTCCCCCTCAAAATATTTTGAAAAACAAGCTTCTTTTTGGGATGTGGGGAAAAAAAACCTTCAAGAAATCAGAAGATACAACACATTCACTTTTGAAAAAGATGTATAAAACCAGGGTCCATCATCTCTACTATAACCTGTTGAATTTACTGAGTTAACTTTGTAGAACTGAAGCCCATTGTTTATTTTAAAAACTATTGTTATATGCATACTTTTTGAGTTTTGACTGTTTCTAAAGCTAGTGAAGGACTAAAAAATGATAGGGTAGAATTGTTGCTTGAGGTTTGTTTTTCTTTTTTAATTTTTTTAAATTGTTTTGCTTTTTCCTGTTTTAGTCTAGAATTGTGGTGGGATTGTTTTAGCTGTTCCTTTCTTTTTTAACTGCTATGAGAATTTTCGTGATGACGAAGTATAAACAATGGTAAAAACAACTAAATGTGTTTTCAATCTATCTTTGCAGCAAAAAAGGAGGGGTATTTTCGGATGGAACAGCAAATTTTATTCTATATTTTATCTTATATTTGTGAAAGATGTTCTGATTTTTACACCTTTTTATTGAAGTAACTGATTTTACATTATTTTTAGTGAACTTAACTTTCCAGAAAAGAGATTAATGCTATAGCTTCCACTTTATCCTGAAAAATACTGCACAGGGCTGTTCCTCATCACTGGGTTAATGTGCATTCCTCTCATTCTTCAGCTGCCAGAAAGGTATGTTGGTGGAGCCAGGGCCAAGTTCTATTCTGCCTCAGTAATAAGGCTGGTGACTGGTTCTGTCCTTATAGTTTTCTTGAGATATATGTCTAAGACAAAGATTGGTGGATTCCCCTGGCTGTGTTCCCCCTGCTACGCAGTGTCACCTGCAGGCTAGAAAAACAGTCATCAATTGCTGTCATTAATGTTTGGAAAAGCTGGTTTGAGTAAAAGTGACAGGTGCCTGGGACAGAAACTTTCAATTGCACTGAAGCTGCCTAAGTGACAGATTGCCAGCATGCAACCTATTGATGCCTATAACTTGTAACTCAGGCTAAATAACTGAACAGAGATCTAGCAAAAAACCAGCAAACCTGACTCCTGAATCCCAAACCAGGCCTGATTGATAGACAGTAGGGCAAAGGAACAATGCTAGAGAAAGTAGGACGGCACTCTACCAGCACATCAGGCAATCTCCCTCCAATTTTATCCTATGCTTCTCCTCCATTTCCCCATCCTGTCAACCTGGATTTGTCTGAATTTGTCTTTAATGATTAATCAGTCACCTTTTTAGAAATAGCGGGAAAGACAGATTACTGGTATGGTGAAGGGGCTGCAAGGATCACTGGGCCAACTTGGGCCAACTTGGGGGTACTCCTGGATCCACAGCTTCAGTTGGATCACCATCTTTCAGCTATGGCCAGGGGTGCCTTTGCACAGGTTCGCGTGCTGCGCCAATTGCGCCCCTTCCTGGACTGGGAGGCTCTTCTTACGGTCACTCATGCCCTTGTCACCTCTCATTTGGACTACTGCAATGCGCTCTACATGGGGCTGCCCCTGAAGAGCCCTCAGAGACTTCAACTGGTTCAGAATGCAGCTGCGCGAGTGATTATGGGTGCACCTTGGTACACCCATATAACACCTATCCTCCGTGAGCTGCGTTGGCTTCCAGTGATCTTCCGGGTGCTATTCAAGGTGCTAGTAACAACTTTTAAAGCCCTACATGGCTTAGGAGCAGGGTACCTTTGAGAACGCCTCCTGCTGCCTTATTCCTCCCAGCGCCCAGTTAGGGTCCACAGAAAGGGCCTGCTACGGGTCCTGTCAGCCAAACAATGTTGGCTGGCAGGCCCGCGTGCTAAAGCCTTCTCTGTGGGAGTACCGACCCTCTGGAACCAGCACCCAGTAGAGATTAGGACCATCCCCACCTTGTTGGCCTTCGGCAAGGCCACAAAGACCTGGCTTTGTCGGAGGGCCTGGAATTGACGTGTTCCCCCTCCCCTCCCCCTTTTTCGAAGGCTTGTTGAATGTTTGTGAATGATGGATGGTTGTTTTTGATTTTTATATTATAATATATTGTATTTTAATTGCTGTTAGCCGCCTCAAGTTCCCCCTGACTGGGGAAATGAGGCAGGGTATAAATCTAATAAAAATAAAAATAAAATAAATAAATAAAAAAAAGCCTTACTGTCTACATTTCTCAGAGAGAAAGAAATCACTTCTGCTTCAAGCAGAAACCAGACACAGGGGGGAAAAACAGGCATGGTCTTTCCTTCTGCACAGATGATGAAAAGAGGCCCCATGTGGAAAATGTAAACATCCCTCACGTGTCCGATTGTCGCCATAGCAAGGTGTGAGGCTATAAATCTATGGGCCATAGTATGGGTGATTACCCCTGATAGCCTGGCTGACAAAATTCATGACACTGTCAGCATCCTAGGTATCAACGAAGGATCTCCTTAAGATGAGCGATGTTCCAAGTAGTGCAGTTTTCTGCAGTTCCACTGGTGTTATTGCAGGAAGCTGCAATTTCTTGATGTGTTTTGCAAAATTCTTGGACATGGTATCAAATGCCCCAACGACAATGGGTATCACTCTTACCGGTTTCATCCACAATTGCGTAGTTTCGATGGCCAGATTGTGATATTTCGTATTATAATTGTTATTATCATGATGTGTTGTTAGAGTAGCCAGAAGACCACAATGCTATTAAAAATAGTACTTTGGCTTACTCTGGATACACTGGATACGCTGGTGTGCTTCTCACGGTGCGCCACAGGAGGGTGAGCTGGTTATGCACCAGAGAGAAAGACAAATGGCTCTTGCTGCAATGTCACCCAAGGCTCCCTTTGGTGGGCGCCATAATCGGGAAGGTTCAAAGCTGTCAGGAAACTGACTGCCTGCATAGAGTACCAATTCGTCTCCCACTGAAGTGGTACCTATGTATTTACTTACATAGAACATGCTTTCAAACTATTAAGTGGACAGAAACTGAAGGGAGTTCACGCTGCCACGCAGTGCTAGGATTCAAACCACCAGAACTGAGACCATCTCCAATGTCACGGAGCCCCTGAGTCACCTTGCCTCTAGGGTTAAGTCATTTCAAATATGATTTGTTTATTGGTTAAACCAATTTATATAGCTGCCTATCTCACAAACAAATGATTCTGGGTGGTGTAAAACAGAACTAAAAGCAGTTAACTGTTAACAATTCATTATTATATGAATATTTAATTATAATACATTAATAATTATCAATAACAGTTAATAACGTTCCCACCAACACTGAGAAGGCAAGCCATTTGTACATAAACAGAATGCAAATCTCACTTCTTTCTAGCACTGATGAAGTTACCTAGTTGGGTAATGAAACATCTGCAAGAAAACAATCAAGCTTAGAAAGCCTGCAGTGAATAAATACATTAAACAGTAGAACAACCAAACTAAGACAAAGAATAATAGACAAAGAGATATGAAAAATAAGGGAGGCATCTCACTAGTTCACCTGTCCCCTGGGTCCCCAAGGCTGCTGGCATAACCAAACCTTGAGGGAATCTCTGGAAGCTCACAGTGACAAGCTCAATCTCATCTCATACGATCTCAGATAAATCTTCTCAAATATGTGGTATGATCTATACACATGTGAATTAGGGAGGTGTCTGCCTAATCACATACCTTCTTCTTATTTTGGACGTAAGCCATGTTTTTCTCCTTGTCAATTTGGAAAGAGGCTTGGCGTATCTTTTCAAGTGCATCTTGAAGGAGACGTGATGGCACAATGGTTAGCATGCAATATTGGAGGCAAATTCAGCTGACAGGCTTTAAGAATTCGCTCCTGACTGGCTCAAAGTTGATTTGGCCTTCCGTCCTTCCGAAATGGGTAAAATGAGGACTCAGATTGTTTGGGGATAATACATTGTAAACTGCTTAGAGAGGGCTATGAAGCACTGTGAAGTGGCATAAACATCGGAATGCTATTGCTATCTCCCTTACCCTCTACAATTTCACACATTACAAGTGAGGTATGCAGCATAATATATGTTCTTCACTTGGACTGATGGATTGCATATTGAAAGTCTATTCAGATCTATGTAGTTGGCATTTCAGCCAGCTCGAGTTCCCCCGAAAGGGGTGAAGAGAGGCGGGATATAAATCTAATAAATAAATAAATAAATGGGATGGGAAAAACAAAGTGTTGTGATGCTCTTGGTATAGTTTCCAAATCATCCAGTACATCTTGGAACATACAGTGGGGTACATACAGGTAGTCATCAACATATGACTGCAATTGAGCCCAAATTTTGGTGTTAGGTCAATGAAGTCATTAAATGGGTCACCATATGATGGTGCCTGGTTTCATGATTATTTGTGTGTGCTGCAACCATGAAGTCAATGGACATTTTTTGCTGGAGACTGGAAGTAAATCGAATTTCCAACCAATAACATCTTAAATGATGGTCACTTGACCACAGAATGTTGCAAAAAGCCACAAAGGTAGGCCAGTTCCCAAGTGCCCCAAATCCGATCACATGACTTGGGGGAGGGGCTGTCCAAACTTCAAAACTGGGTCGTAAATAGCTCGGGGAAGGTCTGTCATAACTATGAATGATCATCAAGCAACTGGTCACAAGTCAAGGACTACCTGTACTGACAGCAAATTATACTACTGTGACAAATATGACAATAACAATATTACCTGAGTAGTAGAAATAATCTTAAACCATCTTAGCTTATCTGCATCACTCCTGTTTAGCAGATGAGCTATACTTGTAGCAATAGCACCAGGGGTGGGTTTTTACCGGTTCAGTCTGGTTCAGGTGAATTGGTTGTTAAGGTCGGGCCAGTTCTAGCGAACTGATATTCAAAAAAAAAAAATGGGGGGGGTGTCTTACCTGGCCACATGCTATAGGCACAGCAGCGTGGCTCAGCTGTTCTTCCTTCTGCAGGAAGTTTATTTCTTTAGAAAACAAGCTTCCTGCTGAAGTCCCCAGGTAGAAAAACAGCTGAGGGATCTGCCGCACCAATCAGTTGTGCTGTTTACAAAGTCAGTGTATTGCCCCCAACAATCTTGGCCCTCATTTTATCAACCTTGGAAGGATGGAAGCCTGAGCCAGTCAGGATCAAACTTTTGGCAGTGAGCAGAATTAACTTGAAATTCTGCATTCTAACCACTGAGCCACCACAGCTATAAGGTAGCAGGAGACAACGATGACAGGTTGAAGGAACAAAGCAGAACATTACTTACCTGGAAAAATGAGAAGAATCAAAAGCACAGCCAGAACCACATTTCCTACAGTCGAAATGCCAAACAATATTTTCCACAGAAGAGGCTTCATCAAAGGTTCTGTGGGATTGGAAGGGAATTGTGAAGTTCATCTGTTCCTTAA
Source organism: Boaedon fuliginosus (assembly GCA_027560395.1). NCBI lineage: Eukaryota > Metazoa > Chordata > Lepidosauria > Squamata > Lamprophiidae > Boaedon > Boaedon fuliginosus. The sequence goes on from JANHGC010007794.1 coordinate 97,871, forward strand.
TTTATATTAAATATTGTAACTTAAACATTGATTCCCAATGGAAAGCCAAAAATAGGTGATGAATGCCCAGACATATTTTATTCATTCATTTATTTAATTTATATTCCCCCTTTCTTCCCAAACAAAACATATAAATCACCCCACAAAAAAGGTGCCAGATTTTGAACTATCCCCACAGCTATGGACAATCCTGAATACCCCTGCACACCCCCATGGTTATATGTCACTTTTTTCCAGTGTCACTGTCACTTTGAACGGTCACTAAACAAACTGCTGTAAGTTGAGGCCTACCTATAAAGGCAGGAGGAAATACCCTAACACTAACCATCTGCTCTACAGGAAAAAGCAAACCCACCCTAAGGAGATGCCATGCAAATATTGGAATGGAGATAAAACTGCTGGAATTTCCCAGTCAGAGCTCCTCTCCAGCCAGCGCCAGCAAAGTACATCATGGGACGTAGTAATTTCATTTTCCACTCACATGGAGGAAGACAAATTTTACATACTTAAACTGTGGGAGAAGTCAGCTATGTTCTTCATAGGCATTTTTCTCTTCACTCTGCTATTTTTATAAAGTAGAAATGACCAGAAAAGGAAATTAACTTTTTTGCAAGTTTCTCTTCCTCCCACATATTGGGGGAGAATTGAAAGACCAGGGGTTGGAATTGGACTGGTGGTCATACAAACAAATTAAGGCGAGCTATAAAATGGATAGGAAGAATTGTGGAATATTCAGGGAAATGCAAGAACTAGACAAAATAATTTTGGGGGTGGGGCATAGGGAGATGAAAAATTGAAAAAAGGATATAGATTTTTATTTTATTTGAAAATGGAAGATGAAATAGTAAAAGATAGCATGATTGCCTGGGCCAGGATCTTTGGATACATGATAGATCTGGATAATTGGCAGATGATTTGGGAGGAAAACTGTAAATTAACAATGGCTACATCTTATAAAGAAAATACGTATAAAATGGTTTATAGGTGGCACCTCCTGCCATCTAGATTGGCAAAAATGTTCCCTGGCTCCGAATTGCTAGAACTGTAATGCTATACATGGTTCATTTTACCATATGTGGTGGATGTGCCCTATGGCAAGGAAATACTGGATGAAGATTAGAAGATGGTTGCATGAAATAATAGGCAGAAAGATAGAACTATGGCCAGAAACTTTTCTCCAAGGAATAATTCTTGAAGGTTATAAAAAAGAAGAGTTATATCTAGTTCTACAAATAATAACAGCAGCAAGATTACTATTTGCTCAGAATTGGAAAAAAAAGATAGAATACCAATGGAAGAAAGATTGATACATAAAGTTATGGACTATGCTGAACTTGATAGATTAACAAAGATTCTAAAGAATAAAGGGAAAACAGACTTTTACAAACATTGGGATGCTTGGCATTTTTGGCTAACAAAAAGGCAAAGGAACTAGAAAGAAAGATAGGAATGTATAAGATATACAATATATAAGGAATTAGTTATAGAAAATGAAAATGATTACAAATATCTATGTTTTAGGATGTTCTTGTATGTCGAATCCATACATTTATACTACACTATTGTAATGGAATTGAAATGTACTGAAAAATAAATAAAAGAAATATATTAAAAAAACAGAGTTTACCGAAAATACACTCTATAGCTCTATAATTGGCTCACTTCTATACATAGCAAATTGGACAAGACCAGAACATACCTTTATCTGTAAACCTGTTGTCAAGACATGTTCAAATACCCAAAATGTTTCACTGGGATGCTGTAAAGAGAGTCTTGAGGTATTTAAAGGATACAATGGATGCTATGTTGATATTGGAACCACAGTGTAATGACAATGCCATATTGACTTGTTATGCAGACTGATTGGGCTCAGGAACCCGAAAGTAGAAAGAGTACCTCTGAATATTTGATTTACTTTAACAAAAGCCCTATCCACTGGCGTGTCAACAGACAGACGTTTATATCTACATCAACTGCTGAAGCTGAATTTGCTTGCCTCTCTGAGGCAAAGTTACCTATAACGATATATGAGGACAACCAGGCTGCAATTCTGATATCTGAAGCAGATGCTATTGGACATAGGTCCAGGCATATTGATATCAGCTTTAAAAATGTAAGGCAACTTCACAATATGCAGTTTATTAAGGTAATTTATTTGAAAACAAAAGAGCAAACTGTTGATATATTGACTAAACCTTTGACTGGAACAACCTATGTATCTCTGTAAAAAGTTATGTATGACACTATGAATGTACCCCATGTCTCAAGTGATAACAAGAAGGGGAATGCTGGAATATTATAAGCAGGTGTGCTGAAACTTTCCACATGGGAACTTTCTGATTGCAAGTTGCATAGAAGTTTGCCCACACAGTTCCTATAGTTCACCTCCTGTATATAATTATTTCCCTTCCTGACCTTATCCCCTTCCTAAGGAAGACATGTGACACCCTTTTGTCCCACAACAATTTTCCCTATATAAGGGACTCCCCATATCCATTCATTATCTCACCTGTATCTGTATCTGATGAATAAAGAACCTTTGATGACATCTTTTGTGTACTGGCCTTTAATGAGAAAGATGCCACCCTCAATATTCTAACAGGCTTCCTACCTAAAAGACAGATAAGAAACAACATGAGAACAATATTAGACACATTGGAATATTATGAAGTACACAATGAAAAACAACTGGCACTGTTGTTCTTAGATGCACAAATGGTGTTTGATAATGTAAACTGGCAATTCATGTCATACCAATTGAGAGAGATGGACTTTGGAGATAAATTTCTAAATATATATACAAGGCAATATATACAAACCAGAAAGCCAAGTTGATTGTGAATGGTGAGGTAACTGAAAATTTCTCAATAAGAATAGGTACAAGGCAAGGATGTCCACTATCTCCATTGCTATTTATCCTGACTTTGGAAGTATTAACTAGAAATATTAGGCAACATGAGCAAATCAAAGGAATGGCAAATAAAAGAGAAAAATATAAATTGAAAGCCTTTGCAGACGACCTGGTTTTCATCTTAGAAGACCCGTTAGATTCAAGCCCAAGACTCATAAAAAAAAAATAGAAGAATATTGTGAAGTGGTGGGTTTAAAGATAAATAAGGAAAAAAACTAAAATGATAAGCAAAAACCTCACAAACATTCAGAAGGAGGATTAACAAAGGAAATGGGCATTCAGATAGTGAAAAAAGTGAAATATTTAGGAATCCTCATCTCAGAAAGATGCACAACAATAAAAGAGGATAACTACACGAAACTATTGCACCAAATCAAATTGGATTTGGAGAGATGGAAAAATCTCCAACCCTCCAAATGATGGGTAGAATAGCTATAGTAAAGATGAACATAATGCCAAAGATGCTTTTCCTATTCCAAACAATACCCATAAAATTAGAGAAAAAATATTTTGATGAATTGAATAAAACAATGTCAAAATTTATATGGCAAGGGAAAAATCAAGGATAAAATTGAAATTACTGCAAGAGTCAAAAGAGATTGGAGGGTTTGGACTACCAGATTGGGAATTATATTACCAGGCAGCTGCACTTGTGTGGATAAAAGAGTGGATAACATTGAGGCAGAGAAGATTATTGATATTGGAAGGCCATGACCTACAACTATGGTGGCATGCATTCCTTTGGTATGGGAGAAATGTGGCACATTGATATTTTCAAAGGCATCTTGTAAGGAGCACATTGTTATCAATGTGGGAAAAAAATAAGCTACAAAATTATATGAGAACACCAGCCTGGCTCTCTACATTAGAAGCACTGACACACCCAAATGCCTTACACGTGGAAAAAATGGTTTCATATAAAGATATATTAAACGAAAATGGGGAACTGAAAACTAGACTACAACTAGCAAACCAAGGGGTGGAATTAGAGTGGTGGGCATACTTACAGATACAATCATGTTATATGAAAGCTAAGAAAACATGGGCCCTTTACATAACATTAACAGTATTGAATAAGATATTAGTGGGGACAGATGACAAACTGATGAAGAAGTTATATAATTATTTATTGAATTATAAAATGGAAGAAGAACGTGTTAAAGATCCTATGGGCACAAAACTTTGGATATAGTATAGAATTGGATAACTGGCAAAAACTTTGGGAGAAGAATTGTAAATTGACATTGGCCACAGTATATAAGGAAAACCTTTATAAAATGTTTTATAGGTGGCATCTGCTCACTGCAAGACTAGCCAAAATGTCCAAAAATATGCCCCCAATTTGTTGGAAATGCAAACAATTACCTGGTACTTATTACCACATGTGGTGGACTTGCACAAAGGCAAAAAACATTTGGTCACATATACATATGTGGTGAGAAAAGATGGTTAAACAACATATAGGTTTTAAACCAGAATTGTTTTTATTAGGTATCACATCCGAGGTTTACGATAAAGGGACATTATAGTTAATACTACATGTTCTGACCACGGCAATATAATATATATGTTTTCTGAGGTTTTTGCGGGTGTTTGCATGTAAGTCCTTGGTTATTCGGGTTTTCTCCCACGTAAAATTGAAAGTATCTTGGCGACATTTTGATGAGGTCACACTCATCATATTCAGGTTGGTACCTCAGACTGGTCTTCAGGGTAGCTTCCACTTCGTGCTTCTGGGAGTAAGTGCTTCATGCTTCCCAGAAGCATGAAGCGGAAGATACCCTGGGAAGACCAGCCAAACTAATCCAAAGGGAGACACCCCCCCAAGAATCGAGA
>JANHGC010007794.1:128814-142039 GCA_027560395.1 Boaedon fuliginosus
CATTTTTATATATAGACATATACAATAAACACACATGTTCATTCATTCATTTCTAACTGTAGTAACAGGTGCATCAAGGCATAAGTCACCAGTGATGCCAGCTTTCTGATAGATTAATGAGTTTTGAGCATTAGAGGAGGCAGGTCCTGACAGCATCAATGAACCAAGGCATCAACCTGCAGTTACAGTAATGAGTGTGGAGTCAAATTCTAGCAGTGAGGCTGACAAATGCTTAATGGTGTGTGTGTATTCTTCCTTTCTTCTGGTTAGTCAGGAAAGAGGAAGACTGGTTTTTGGCTGGTTGCTTTAGTTGATTTACATGGCCACCTACCGTAGTTCCATAAGAGCAAATTTGGGTGACCTATTGTTTGAAGAGACAAAACAAGGAATGAAAAATAAAACATCTTCAGAATATTAAAAAAAACAGAATTAATAAAAGAAAATAGAATAAAAACAGAAGCAACTGAAACCATCCAACTCACATTTATTCAAGGGTCTTATATCCTGTGGATTTGTTCCATGGTCTGACTTCAATGCTTGGGAAGAGGTTGTGTCTTTGGGGCCTTGAGGAAAGCATGAAGGGCTGAGGAAAGTCTGAAGGTTTTTATTATACAAAACGGTGCAAAAGCATTCATGAAATCCTGGATGCAAATTAGAACAGGCTTTAGAAGTTCAACATATGACACTAATAAGGGTTGGTGTTTTTGTTTTGTTATTTTTGTAATATCAAGGAAACATCAAATCTAGAAAAGCACTGATCTTTTAAAGAATGGTTTCACTACAGTGTAATTTCAATTATGGCAGGAGGATCCTTCTTCATTCAGAGTGGTATTTTTCTCCATGTGGTTAACTCTATTAATGGTAAGTAACCCAGATAAACCAGAAGTGGTTTAGGTACATATTCACAACCTCAGCCTTGATTTCCAAATCCCCCCAGAACCTGAAGCCAAAACTCACACTCAAAGATATCTTGAAAAATTGCAACATAAATTCATACTTATAGACACAGATCCACACAAATGTACACCCAAGAAATCACTGTAACAAATTAACATCTACTGGGTTGTTCAACACAGATGTTTAGCACGTATAAAGTATTTATCTTGAATTAGATTTTTCTAAGTAAAGTTGAAAACAGAACAATGATAATTAAATTACAAATATAATACTTCTGGTTCTCATTAAATATATAGAAAAAATTCAAACAAGAAAAAACAAATGTTACTGATGTTTATAAAATCAACAGGGGAAAGAGCCATCAGATTTGGCAGGAATATGCTGTTCCAAAAAAAAATCTCTTTTTTTGTGTGTAAAGTTTTTTTTTTTAAACATACATTAATAACATTTCATGGACAGTGTGGTGTCTGAGTGTCATTCATTTTGATACAAAAGTAGTACTAATACAATGAGAATTCCTAGATTAATCAGATTTACATGGTCTAATGTTGTTATACAGAGCTACATCGTCACATAATCCTTTATTTTTCAATTATCCAATGTTTGCTACATCCATCTAATAGTGATAACATTATTTTTGAGCATACCAAAGATCCTTTTTCAAACTCTGATCTTAATTTCTAATATTCACTTTAAGTGTGTTAAGTAAAAATATATATAATGATATTCTCTTAATCTTTAAGAGAGGTGGTCTAGGAAAAACTCAATCTGCCAGATCTGATTTGATTGGCAGAAACTACTGGGAGAACATGTTCCATGGAGATCTTGATTTTAACTCATAAACTGGTTCAGAGCAGGAATACTACCACCTTGAATTCCAACAAAATGTCCTGTTCATCAAATTCAAACTCTTTCCACATCAATGTCAAAGCACATAGTCTCCATCATTACAATAGAACGAGCCTAGTTGGCATCAAATTCAAAGCAGATCTGGGCTATTTTGTCCTCCAGATGACAAAAAAAAATTGCAGAAGTGTGAGAAATGTTCTTCAAGCCCATTCTTCCTTAACAGGATCCAGGTAATTTTAAACATAGTCAACAAATATCAGACTGCAGAGGCAACACAACTGAAGATATATTGAAGTTTTCATGACCACAGTCTTGTCTTAAAACTGAGTTCTTACTAAAAGACCTTTGAGTCTATCTGGGAGTTCATATCACAATATGATAAAGGAAAACAGACAGATGCAGATTTTTTTTCTCAGACCCTCCCCTTGTCCCCAAGATCCATATCAATTTCTAGGATAGATTTCTGTTTGTTGAGGTATAAGGAAGGATTAATTCTTCTTCATCATGGTATACACAACTAAATAATCCTATCCAATAGTTTAGTTAGCTTAAAACTTGACTTCAAACTGTTAAAAAGTGTAGTTGGGAGGTCTAATTCCTTTAAGGTGTGAACAAACCCTAAGAAATATACATCTGACCTGAATTTTCTACTGCTTGTTTTGATTTGTTCTGATCTGTGATTGACATGTTTGTCTTAGTTATTAAAGTACCTGCTTCAACATATATGTTGGTCCTTAAGGAGCTACCATTCCCATAGTTTGATTCAGATCTGCTCCTTTCCAAATTTAAGGACTCCCTCCATTCCTAAAAGAGATTCAGAGCTAATAGCAACTCCTTCCCTGCAGAAAAAAAATAACTTCTCAGCAATTCCCTTTTTCTTCAGCACCACACCATTAAATCTTTGAGGTACAACTTTTGTTGTACAAAGATAACTGGGAAAGCAAAATCAAGAGAAACTTGTTTCCTTCAGCAGAGTCACCCCATGTTGGAATTCAGTTCTTGTTATTTATGACGTTTTATGACATAGTCATAAAAACAGCAAATGGCTGCTAAGTGTCCAGTAATCTAGTGTGTCACATATGGCAGAACAGATATCTCATTAGACTCATAAAATGAATTAAAATCAAACAATTGGTGTTTTTTTTTCAAATGTGCATCTATGTAGAGGGTGGGTGGGCTGTTTTTCATCTAGAAATTCAAGTGACCTAACTTTCACACAAGCAAAAAAAGTTCTCTTTATATAAACAAATAAGTGTATGGTTTCTGGTTTGTTTGACAGAATTAAAATTGCATTAAAATAAGGGTATATTCTAAGACAAATTACCCCATTAACCCTAAATTTGGGGTACCTTCAGAAAAAACCTTCATTGGTTACAAACAGTAACCTTACTCAGTTTAACAATAAAGAAAACTACCCTAAAACACTGGGAAACAGACACACTTTTCTGTATGATGTAAGTCAAAATGCATGTGAAATGTTAGGGCTTGGCAGTAAATCTTAGATCTTCAGACACTTAACCTGTTATTAAGCACTAGGCTTGAGCTGACAGAAGTTTTTCAGCCACAGCTGAGCCAAATTAGAATGATTTGTATAATGTAAAAAATAAATGCTTTTATCAGTAGCACCCATAGGTTCTCCTTCTTTCATCTGAATTACAAAAAACAGCATTGTGACATTACACTGCAAACTCTCCCTCTTTGGGGCATGCCTGGGCCATTGCAATGCTTTCAGAAAATGGAGCAGGGTTGTGTCAACACTGCAATGCAGCTTTCACTCTTCCTCCTTTTGTCTCCTTTCCCTAGAATGTGTTAGTTGCTGGCTAACACAATGGTCGGTGCTTCACAATTTAAACCCCATGTTTTTTTCTTTTTAGTTCTGGGAGACAACTAAATTGCATTTACATAACTGTTCTCTCTAGGCTGGGAACTCTTGATTTCTGCATTACTAGCTGATGTTTTCGGACTCTGAATGACCACAAATCTATTCTGTATTATTTTAGCAGTGTAACAGCAGCTGCATTGTAGCAACAGTTAAGTGTTGCTCAGTAATTCTAGAAGCCCAAATTCACATGATAGATTAGGAACCTACACTGTGATTTGTTTCCACATCAACTTTGGGAATGGGAATGACTCTAGTGTAGAGAGGTACCAGGAGGCAAATTACCAGCCTTGAAGCCAAGTCAAGCATGTATGAGGCTGAATGTCATGAATGGCAGCCAATGGTCAGATTATTTCACTTATTTATTTATTTATTTATTTAACAACAGGAGGCATCGTGTTGCAGTGGTTCTCCTCCTATCTCTCGGGCCGTACCCAGTCAGTGCTGGTAAGTGGGCAGAGATATGACCCAAGCCCCCTGCCTTGCAGGGTTCTTCAGGTTTCGGTTCCCTCCCCTCTCCTATTTAATATATAGATGAAACCGTTGGGTGAGATCATCCAACGGCACAGGATAGGGTATCATCAGTACGCTGATGATACCCAATTGTACATCTCTGGCCCGGGCCGAACTAGTGATGCCGTTGAGGTGATGCCCCGGTGTCTGGAGGATGTGAGGATCTGGATGGGAACCAACGGGCTCAGACTCAACCCTGACAAGACTGAGTGGCTGTGGATGTTGCCCCCCCCCCCATGGCCCAGTTGACTCTACATGTTTAATGCCAGGGGGGAGAAAAACTGCTTCCCTCAGAACAGGTGTGCAACTTGGGTGTCCTCTTGGATCCACAGCTGCAATTAGACCATCATCTGGCGGCTGTGACCAAGGGGGTCTGTGCACAGGTTCGCCTGTTGCACCAGTTGCGCCCCTTCCTGGACCAGGAGGCTCTTACAGTCGCTCATGCCCTCATCACCGCTAGATTGGATTACTGCCTCGAGTTCCCCTAACCCAGGAAGTAAGGCGAGGTATAAATCCAAATAATAAATAAATAAATAAATTACTGTAATGCACTCTACGTGGGGCTACCCTTGAAGAGCACTCGGAGACTTCAACTGGTTCAAAATGCAGCCATGCGAGTGATTGAGGGTGTACCTTGGTGCACCCATATAACACCTATCCTCCTCAAACTGCACTGGATCCCAGTGGTCTTCCAGGTGCAATTCAAAGTGCTAGTAACAACTTTTAAAGCCCTTCATGGCTTAGAAGCGGGGTACCTTCTAGACCGCCTTCTGCCACCTTATCCCTCCCAGCGGCCAGTTAGATCCCACCGGGTTGGTCTGTTACAGGTCCCATCAGGAAAAAAATGTTGGCTCATGGGTCCTCGAGCTAAGGCCTTCTCTTGGTGGTGCTGGCCCCCTGGAACCAGCTGCCCCCAGAGGTTAGAACCATCCCTACCCTGTTAGCCTTCCGCAGAGCCATTAAGACCTGGCTCTGTCCATGGGGCTGGAACTGATGTATCCCCCACAGAAGAGTTTGATTTAATGTTGTTAGCCGCCTCAAATTCCCCTGATTGGGGTAGAGAGGCGGGATATTAATCTAATAAATAAATAAACAAACAAACAAATAAATAAATAAATAAATAAATAAATAAAAACCCAGTCAGCTGTTACAGAGGACAATTTTTAAGTAAAGTACTCCTGAGTTTTTTTGCATGAAATTAATCTCCCCCATCACCAATATAATTCAAAAATAGAAGAAAGGGATAACATTGAAAGGATAAGTCTGGAAAATCCCTTTCTCTAATTATTTAAGTTTTCTTTTTTTTTTTTAATAAACTTTATTAGTTAAAAACAACCATAAAAGCATACATAGACAAAACAAGAACAAAATATAAAGAAAGATTTGGTTGAATGTTATGTGTCCCAGGTACAATTGTAATTACAAATTTTTAACTCTTAAATCCTTAATTCATATAATCATATATATTTAACTTCATTATCCTTAACTTCTATTTATCTATCTCTCTAATCTCTATCTCTCTATATCTATCTGCTAACCAAACATAGAAAAGCTCCCAAATTTGGTAATAATAAGTTTTCATCCCCCTTTGACTGCACTGAGGACTGAAAAATATTAGATAGTCTGTCTGTTGTGGCTTATTGCCTTTTCTAGAGATAATAAAATAAGCACCATTGTTTCTTGTAAAAATGGCTGTTGTCTGAGGTATCCCTGGCCCAGGTCGACAACAACTCTCTGCAGTGAACTTGCTACAGCCAACTTGCCATGGTCAATTTACTGCAACCAACTCATCATGGCCAGCTCACTGTGAACAATTTGTTTCAGGACAAGAGTTACACTAAAATTGAAGAAATAGTCAAATAGAATCATTAAAGAAAGGGTGCCAAAGGAGGGACAAAATAAAATGTGAATGACAAAAATTAAAATAATTTTTAAATTATTTTAAATAATTAAGTTGAATTGTTGAATTGTCCCATAGTGAGTTGTCCTGGGGCAAGTTGGACATAGCGAGTTGTCCTGCAGTGAGTTGCCCATGGTGAGTTAGCCATGGCCAATTGGCCAGGACAAGTTGACAGTGGAGAGTTGTCCCCCTCTGCTCTGGCCATCTCTCACAGGTTGACAAGGGTGAATATGTACCTTCCGGTAGAAGACAATTGCAAGCAAATGCAAACATTATGAGATTGGATTTTCTTGAGCCAAGTTGTTGAGAGCCTCCAAGATAATACCATCACTATCCATAATTCTGAGTCTAAAACTTCAAGTAATGTTGGTTTCCTATATTTAGGTGTCCAAGCTGGAATGGTATTGATCCAAAAGTGAGAGAGGAATTGACCCGACAGCATGAAGATGGAGAATTTTGGTATGGCTGGTGACTTCCTGGGAATTGGGAAAGAAGGACAGTATATAATCTGTAATGCTTAAATAAATTGGCAGATCACTATATTTCATCAAACTGTAACAAGGATATATTAGACAGGTGGAAATAAGCATATTAAGTTCTTGTCCATATCACTATTTGGGAGCTACAGAGGATCAGAATATAGAGAAGAAATTTTGTTGAAGAAATGTTTCATTTCAATGAAAGGAGGTGGGTGGGCAATAGCTGTCCGCTATATTGAGATTCTATTGCTAGACATCTTTTGCCTTCTAGATAACTTTGGATTTCAGCTCTTAGAATTTGCAATCAATGTGGATAGAAAGAAATATGGGAATTGAAATCTGACATATCCTGAGGCATGACGCTATGACAAGCTAACTGGTCAAGGAGGCTTGCTGTCACAGTGACCAATGATTGTTCTTGGTTTTCTTTTCTTTTTTTTCATTTCAATTTTTATAATTTTTCAAAAATAAAACAGAAAATAAAATAAAACAACTTTATGGTCCAAGCAGAGCCGGTTGGGTTATACAATCACATTCTTACATATCTCATTTATATTCTTTCTATCATTATCTGATCTTCCCCCCAATCAGCATATATTACATTCCATTTAAAATAATATAAGGTAGCTCATGGCACTGGCAGTATGAATCATAAAAAGGCAAATCTAAAAGTAGCTACATTTGCAAAGTTTCCAATTTGATTCAATTCATTTTATATCATTAAAATAATCAGTATATTAGTATAAAATATGCAAAGTTAAAATATTAAAACCATATATAATTATCTAACCCTTATAAAAAGAAACACAGAAACTTTATAAAATATTACTAGCATAAAAAGCAATATCCCTTCTATTACCTATTGCCACATTATCAACAAGTTAAGAAAAAAGCTTTTCTATCCCTCATCACATCTTTTTTTCTTTGGGAGGTCAGTTTATCTCAATGTTCCAATTTGTTTCGGCAATTCTCTTCCTTTCCCTGTACTTTTATTCATTTTCCTCTCCTGTAGTAAATCCTTTGAATATCTCTGCTTTCCTTTCTCCAATGTTTGGGTTGGTTTTTGGCTTTCATCCTGCAGTTCAGCTGACACTAGCTTCTGTTCTTCCCCGCCTGAGACCCTTTGTCTTAAAAAATAAGATTGAATGTCAGCTTTTTGTTTAGGAGCTTCAGGCGCCATTTTCTTCTTCTCTTCCTGCTCCGTTGCTTGATCTGCTCCTTCTTCTTCTCCAATTCCAACTCCCCTTGTTTTTTAATTTGTTTCATCATTTGAAATAACTCGAGTCCCATTACTTTTATTTCCTCCAGCTCGCTTAGAATTGCTGCACAATGGTCTTTCGAGGCTTCTGCAGTTTAAAAGAGACAGTCTCTCAAAGATAAAGTCATTTAGTCCTCTATACCTCCAATCCGCCACCAGTCAATTCTCACAGTCCTCTTTCCCTCTTTTCGTTCCGGGGTTTAACAAGATCTTATCTCACCCAATCAGCAGGCTTTGCTCAGTTTCTTTCTCTCTCCAGCTCAATCTTGTTTCCAGTATGAGCCCGGCTCAATGACCACCATTGGCGCCATCTTGCCGGCCGTCGGCTACAGAGCTAACACCTGAGCAGGGAGAGGATCGCGGGTCCTCTCAACCCCCCAGGGTAATGCCCCCTCGCTTCACCTTGCTTCCAGGGACCCTCGGACGAGTAGTATGGGTGTGGATCCTGTGGAGCTCGCAAAATCTGCAACCCCGTTGCCGGAAGTCAAACCAGAAGTTGTTCTTGGTTTTCTTTGAAGTGTCGACAGCAGAAGTGAAGAAGCTTGTCTGAAATGCCTTTTCTAAATATGGTATTTATTGCATTACTCCACAGGATGTCATTTAGTGATTTCCTGAGACATTATTCTCGTCTTGAGATCTGTAATTTGACTCCAGACACTCTGGCCACTGACAAGTATAAAAAATGGAGGTTGAACTTGATGGATGGAAACTGGAGAAAAGGTTCCACGGCTGGTGGATGCCGAAATTATCCTGGTAAGTCATTTTTTAGCCGGTTTGCCTTCATATCCATAGCTGTTCTGTTATATCTTACTAATAATCTATGAATAATAGAATTGCCTACAGATAGTCTTTGACTTACAACTAGTTGCCTAACTACTGTTTAAAATTATGACAGGCCCGGAATGGGTGCTTTATGGCCAATAAATCCACCCTAATTGTGGGTAGTTTTAATATGTCACATATGGGCACAGGTCTATCAGTGAAATTATTTTTTTGGTGAGCTTGTTTTGAAAAAAAAACACCAAGCTCTGGGATTTACAGGATTTTAGTTTATAACTACTTCCATTCAATCAGTCAGCATTTATTTATAATATACTATTAAACATGGCTTCCATATACAACTTCCATTGGAATTTAAAGGTTTAAAAGAAGATACCCACATCCCTGATCTGGGAGAAGATCATTCTAAAGTTTGCTTGTAGATATACTTTTATAAGTACTCTTAAAATGGGCAACCACTCTAAAATGGGTAGAGCTGCATTTTTCCAAGCTACAATTCTTTATGAAAATCAGTATAACCTGGGCATAATTTTAGTGACCTTTCTTTTATTCAGATACATTTTGGATGAACCCACAATATTTGATTACACTTGAGGAAGAAGATGAGGATCCAGATGACCCAGAAAGAGGTTGTACCTTCTTGGTTGGTTTGATTCAGAAACACCGTCGGAAGCAGAGGAAGATGGGAGAGGATATGCACACGATTGGCTTTGCAATCTATGAGGCAGGCTCTTTTTTTTCTGTTAAACCAAATCTTGAGATAAAGATAATAGATTACTTCTTTCTAATTACAGAACTGATGCATTCAGGAATATCTTATAAATGAATTGCAACATTAAAGATACATGTAATCCTCACAAATGAATTGCATGGCACCTCTTTTTTACCATAAGTGTACAGTTCATTAAACAGTTAAATGAAATGATGATTTATACAAGGGTGGAGAATCCTTTCCATTCTAAGAGCCAGATTATTACTTGGGAAATCTCACAGGATCTAAACAAACAAGATTGGGTGGGTTACTTTTTCTCTGAAACCTCATCTTGGGCCAGTTCCTTTCACTGAGCAGAGAGAGGTATGGCTTGATTATGGCTGGCTTTTTCTGCTCACAGGAAGAATTATGGAGAGGAGGAAGAAGAGAATAGAGAGGAGAAATAAATCAAGGGTTAGAGGCTTGCATTCTTGTGAGATACAGAGTAAACAGAGATTTGGAAAAAAGAAAGGAATAATTTTATATAAGATGAGTTTGGACATTCTAGAATTTGGGATGAATCCATCTTTGCTCGGACTCAATCTTTTAAGTTTTTACCTGTGTAAAATCAATGCATGTTATGTTCCATTATATATTTGGGACTTACACCCCATCTCTTACAGTCATTTTTATCAATTTTTCATTTTATTTATCCTTTGCAGTCCATCATAACACTGCTTTTTATGATACTTTTTTCAAAATTCCAAATGTGTTTGTGGACTCAAAGGATTTAGGGATCCCTATAGAATAGAGCCCAATAAGAAATAAATAAGTCAAAATAGTTCTGGTAAAATTTGAATTTGAATTCCTTTCTTTCTTCAAACTGTATGCCTCCAGATCAGTAAATAGAACTGTTCACTGTTATTTAGTAAAAAAAACTCACAACCAATAAAAATGTCTATGTTTAGTATAATTACAATGAAAATTGTAATCAGCATGAGATCATTAAAATACAACAGTTCAGTTGAAATTAAGAAATGGCAAGAAGTAATTAGTCACCAAATGCTGTGTGGAAGAGTTCTATCTGAAGTAGCTTTTAGCGATTGAGAGGTATCTTAATTCTACAGGGGGGCTATTCCATAAGGTTAGAGCAGTGGCTAAGAAACTACTTCCTGGATTATTGTTCACTGTTATTAATAAGAAATGTATAATTTGTTTTTCTTTTTGCTCTTCCACAGGTGCCTGAACAGGTATGTGATGTATATATATCTTCTGCCAAACAGAAAAATTTACAAATATTTACAGATATTTTTAACTAAACATTGTACTGAAAAAGGGGTATTTCAATGTTAGAGCTACAGAATTGAATGTACTGTTTTAATTGGAAATGTGTTCTTCATAATCTTTTGCAAACAATTATCCAAAACAGAAATTCAAACTGGGCAAGTTCAGATCTATTGTTTGAGGGGGGGAAATGTTGAGGCTTTTCATTTTTGAAAACCTGTGCATTGTTTTGAAAAGCTATCTGTGGTTAAAGTAAGAAATAGGCATTTAAAACACCAGTTTTGGTTTGCAATGCACTTGTGGAAGTCTCTGTAAATTTACTGACATTGCAGTTTCTCTCACACACAGAGCCATAGAGACTGCCATCTTGGCTTTTGAATTTTTGTAGATGTAGATATTCTGGAGAACCCTCCTATCATGCAAATTAACAGAACGTCCATGCTACAGTAGCTTCATCTTCTAATGTGCTATTGTTACATTGCTCTACTAACACAGTCATCTGAATAGGATTCTGGTGGCTTAAGAATAATAATTTCTGTTTTGTCCCTTCCTTTCATGAAGTCTTCTGCTCAAAAGAAGGTCCATCTGAGCAAAAACTACTTTCTCACAAACCGAGCAAGGGAACGATCCAACACATTCATCAATCTTCGGGAGGTGTTAAATCGATTCAAGCTTCCCCCAGGAGAGTATATTATTGTGCCATCCACCTTTGAACCAAACAAGAACGCGGACTTCTGCCTCAGGGTTTTCTCTGAAAAAAAAGCTGACTCACAGTATGTCATACATTCACTAATCCACCTTCTCTGACTTTTATATCGATGGAATCCATGAATATGAAAATACTGATAAATAAGAAAACAGAGCAGAGGTATTGAAAGCCATAGCTGAAGATCTATAGGGGAAGCTAAAAGGAAAGAGAACTATTCTTGAGGCCAGTGTCAGAAATGATCCATAGCCATAAAGCCAACAATCAGCCTGTATTTAACTTTACTTCCATAAGGCTCCGACTTTTTATAATTTTTTACAATATATTGTTTTTATATTGATTGTGAATTGGAAACTAGGGGAAATATCACCAGAGATCTCAAATCCAAAACAATGATGAGATTGCTGATAAAGATTAGAAAAACAAAGTAAAAAAAATGGAAACAAGATCCACTATATCTTCGAAGTAACCACTCTGCCTTTTTTCTCATTGAAATTTTTAAATGCTAAGCATTATTTTGTCCTTCCCCTTCATGAAAATCCCTGAGTGAATAAGAATGATATCACAAGTAGTAAAATATCATAAAATTAATTAAAGGCCTGTTAAGAAACAAAGCAATTCATCCACAAGCAACATCAGGTACAGCTATGTTCAATATAACAGGCATTAAAAACTCAAGGATGCCTAGATATAAAAACTGGTGCCAAAATGCCAGTGAAGTGCAATTGATGCATTTCTGGAAGGAAGGGATTCCAAAATTAGAAAACACACAATCTTCTGCTATCATTTGATTTATTTCTTTTATAACTAGAAATGCTGGACTGCCTTTCCTATTTTTAATAATTTTTTATATTTAATTGAAGCCTGGATCCCCATCAACATTGACAATGCTCTTTGTTATATTTTACATATTTTTCCATATTTTAGTATATTTCATTTTTTTAGCTTCAAAATATAGAAGCTACCCTGCTTGAGATAAAAGATTAGCATTGAGTTTGATCTGTATTCCAATAATGTTATTGGTCTCACAGAGATCCTAGAAGTAGTCAAATATGACATGGCTATAATTCATTGATACATTTGCTCAGGTCCACTTGCTCTGAAAAAGGCAAAAATGATAGAAAGCATCCTGGGAAGCCAAGGAGGAGATGGGAAGGTGGTCAGTCTCACTATTTCACCTTTTGGGACTTGGTGTCCAACATTTGAGAATACCTCTGGAATATATTTTTAAAATTCCAAATATACCCATCACCCAAAATTTAGGGACACCCTTCCTCAGAGTGTATGTTAGCCTTTTGTGGTAGACCAAGCCAAAAAACAGAGTCCATGAATTTGACTGGGGCTCAACATAGAGTCTTGAAGGCCTGACTGTTGCAATGAACTTCTTTCTAGGGCTTTCTCTGTTCTCCAGGCTTAAGAGATGCTTTTGTTTTTGTAATCATTTCTGTACAGTATAGATTCTGTAAGATCATCTGTATACTTGTGTCCTCTGAAAGCCACAAATCACATGGCTGTTTATAAGAATATTCATTCATTTCTCTATTTTATGATCTTAATTTTTTAAATTGTTTTAGAATTTTTCTGTGTGATTGTCCAGATAACTAAAAATGTCAATGTTACAAGTGTGTGCCTTTTCAGTGGGTAGTTCTCAAAATACTTTTCCACAGGTGGCTCGGTGCATTCATAGCTTCATCCTGCCCCAGTTGTGTTCCTCTTCTTATCTGAAAGTCAATCATAATTTTTTTTGTATTAACTCATCTAACTATGTTTATTTGTAGAGTTGTTGATGATGATATTGAAGCCAATATTGAAGAGGTATGTTAGCTAATATGAATACTTGTGTTCTGTTCCCCCCTTCCAATTAACAGTGAACACACACACAAACAAACACTGGCAAGATTGCAATGCTCAGTGATATTTATATTTGTTAGCAATGCAAAAGAATTAGCAGGAGAATGCAAACAGGGAGTCAGGTTTCTCACCGAGAAG
>JANHGC010007794.1:144101-154878 GCA_027560395.1 Boaedon fuliginosus
AGGAAGGAAGGAAGGAAGGAAGGAAGGAAGGAAGGAAGGAAGGAAGGAAGGAAGGAAGGAAGGAAGGAAGGACTGAGGGTGGGAGGGATGGATAGATGGATGGATGGATAGATGGGAGGATAGATGGAGAGATAGATAGGTGGATGGATGGAGGGATAGTTAAATAGATGGAGGGAAGGGGGGATGCAGAGATGGATGGATGGATGGGGTAGATAGATGAAGGGAGAGATAGATGGAGGGAGGGAGAGATAGATAAATGGAGGGAGGGAGGGATAGATGGATGGATGGATGCAGGGATGGAGGGATAGATGGAGGGAGGGATAGTTAGATGGAGGGAGGGATAGATAGATGAGACAGACAGAGAGAAAGATAGAGGGAGAGAGAAAGAGATGGAGAGAGAAAGAGAGTAGAGAGAGAGAGAGACAGAGAGAGACACCTGTTTCCCACAGAAAAGAAACCTGGGAGTCACAAAACCTGGGTAAGCATTGCTGGGGGGGTGGGGTCATGTGACTGGGTGGGAGTGACGTCAAGTTGGCCACACTGACCCAGTTTTTGTGGCTCCCAGTGTTTTCTTTTCTGTGGGAAACTGGTCCACATGGCTTGTTGAGTGTTTAAGATTGCAGACCCCTGCCTTAGATGCTTAAGAGCAAAGGAGATCCAGAGCACCCCAAAATGCGGACCATGGGCCTGATATCAATTCCTATGCCCTTGGATCAATTCTGTGAGAGAAAAAAAAATCAATTTTGAGGATATTTTATCTTCATAGGAAGTCAGCTACAATAAATTGGACATGCTATGGTTTTCCCAGTAGTAATGTATGGCTGTGAGAGCTGGACCATAAGGAAGGCTAAGTGCCGAATAATAGATGGTTTCAAATTGTGGTGTTGGAGAGGACTCTTGAGAGTCCTTGGATGCAAGGAGATCAAATCAGTCAATTTTAAGGAACTCAACCCTGACTGTTCTCTGGAAGGACAGTTACTGAAGCTGAAGCTCAAATACTTTGGCCACCAAATGAGAAGAGAGGACTCATTGGAAAAGACCCTGATGTTGGGAAATATTGAAGACAAAAGGAGAATGGGATGGCAGAGGATGAGATGGTTAGATATGTCATCAACACAGTAGACATGAATTTGGGCAGACTCAGGTAGAAAGTGGAGGATGGTGGGGGGCTGGCGTGCTATGGTCCATGTGGGTCACTAAAAGCACAGCTTGGCTACTGAACAACAATGCCCATGTTGGTCCCTTCTGGCTATACAAACTCAACATTCATTTGAAGCACTAAAGCATCTCCAAAATTCTGTATGTCCATGGGATTGGATTCAATAAATCAAAGCATTTACTTCTATTTCCCTTTGATTTTAATACTGGATGATTGTCAAACTTACCCTGTTATAGAGCCTCATATGTCTGAATGTTCTTTGTACAGCTTCACACAGAAGTAATTATAGCTGAGCCTGCCCTTTTTGTTGAGTTGTGACTTTTTTGGCTCATAGTTGTCAGGAGTGAAAATGAGAAATGAGACTTCTTAGATTTATCATATCTAATCATTAAATAATCATTAAATGCAAGAGTAGAGTGAAAGATACTTTTTGCTGCCATCTTATCATTGTCTTTTTTTTTGCAGCC
The DNA here is from genome assembly GCA_027560395.1 of Boaedon fuliginosus. Lineage (NCBI taxonomy): Eukaryota > Metazoa > Chordata > Lepidosauria > Squamata > Lamprophiidae > Boaedon > Boaedon fuliginosus. Next base: position 145,728 of record JANHGC010007794.1, read on the forward strand.
CATATAATAGTAGACTTTAGAATTCCTCAGTCATGTTACTCATTGTGAAGTACTCCTTAGAAGGAGATCATCTGACATTTTATTGTTGTTTCATCATAGGGAAAAGCCCCTCTCTTCGGGCATTTGAAGTGATATTTTTGAAACATTCTCTTCTCTTGGTGTGGCAATTTTATTAATTTTTCCTTTGCAATTAATTGAATTGTATACTCAAATATTAAAAGCCACCTTTCTAAGATCAAAGCCTTCGGTGGTAATGATGCAAATATTAAAATGCTCCAGTAGTTAAATATTGTAAGAAAAGATAATAATTCATTAAAGTTTTATAAGCTCATTAAAATGTAATTTAGCCAGTTTGAAAACAAAACATCACACGTAGACAAAAGCGACAGAAGTTAATAAAGCACAGCCATTAAACTTTATGAAAGAAAATCTTTTAAAATTTGCAAGCAAAGGAGATGACTTTGGGCTTGAAAAAGCCTTATTTTTAAGGGCTGTTAATTTATTAGTGCAGTAAAAGACCAATAGAACCTGCCATGTGGGTAAGGGAGGGAAGTTATCAGTGCTTAAAATTAGCTTTTAAAAAAATGAAATAGAACTAGATAAGTAGAATAACTGTAGGAGCAGTGAAAGATTTTAAAGGCTTAGGAAAAGATTTCTATGTGTAACAAATGTGCTGTTTTCTTTTGCAGGTCAAGATATTAAATCTGATGGCTTTAGTATTGAAACTTGCAAAATAATGGTTGATCTATTAGATGTATCCTTCAGTGTATGCTGTACATTTTCTGTTTAAGATTCTAGTAGGGAAAAGTGGGGGCCGCAGAAGTATGAGTGGTCATTAAAGCAGTTTGATGAAGATGAACCTGGCAAGAGAATGGTTAAGTTTATAGTGCGCTTTTTGATTGTTTCAGTTAATGAAATCCTTACAGAACTTAAATTCTTCTGTATTTAATAAAAGTATGCTACATCTCATCTCTTGGGTAAATGAATGAGAACGTGCCGATCATAGTTGCTTTATTTTACCAGATAGGGTTTGTCTGAAGAAGGCATACCCAGTAGCAGCAGGATGTTCCATGTTGAACTGCCAAGATTCAGTTCAGTTTGTGGCAGGACATAAATGTAATAAGTATTTAAATTGAAGGGTGACATATCTATAGTTAGTGTGTACATTTTAAAAAAACATTTGGTAGCAAGGCTGGAAGGGGATCTTAGGCTAAGAGCTTGGGAACTCACCTACCAAACAAACAAAATAGTAGTGCTAAGCTATATGGAACATGAGTATGATCCTCATTCATTCTGCTTTTATTCACATGTGCAAATAATGTTTTTGCCTATACCAAATATAAAGCTTTAATCAGGCAAATTCTACCTAGGCTGAAAAATGTATCACTAGATGGCAGTAACAAAATACAGAAAATAGTAACATGTCACATCTATTAGTGGTCTGGATTTTTGAAGCCCAAATTTTGCATATCTAATAAAATCAAAGTTCTTTCTGGAATTCCATTATACTGTTCTCCCACACACCCCATCCTGTCTTACGATTCTACCTCAGCTACCCAAAATCTTCTGCCTCTAATTACTCCACTTGCTTTGTAATGTGTTTGGAACATCTTCCCATAACTTATTTATAAGCCTTCTTAACTGCCAAGCTTATTTATTTATGCAGGATTTGGCTGTCCTCGTTGGAAATTCTTGAATTTGAAGTCTTAACAAATCTGGAAGTATCAAGTTAGAGAAAGCTGACATTTTTTCTTTTCTGAGCATAAAGTCATACGGCTTCTTTTTCTTGCATTTTTATCCTATTATAATTGTCTTTTCCCCTCCCTGTCCTTCTACAATATCAAATGTTAGATTAATGCTCCTTGGAGAAGGATTTTTTTTAAATCATTGACATTCTGTAACATTATGAATATTCATAGTGTTGGGTAAACATGCAATGAAACAATAATATAAGACAACTAGATCATTTGCAGCCTCCTGCAGTTATATGACTGTAATTTACAATTTATTGCTGGTTTCTGACATTAACTTCCAGTTTCCGAATAAAAAAAAAAGCCTGTTGGAGAAAATGACTGTCATAAAAAATAGTTGTAACTTCGAATCTGAACACTTGATGCAAAAATACAAATACAAAATACAAAAATACCAATGCACAAATACAAAGAGCACCCCAATTCTAATCCACATTGTATCCTCCTCTCCAAAGCTGCCCATCCCTCAAAAATAGAAAGTACCAAAAAGGTTACACAAAAGAACAGGTGTCTATCAAATGTACAAGAATAGGTTTCTTTCTACAAAAGTAGCAAGAGTTTAGTAGAAGGTAGCAAAGGAATATTGGAGGAACTAAGATTCTGCTCTGTAGACTGATGTGGGAGAAATATAGCGAAAGAAAGCTCCTACAGTGAGAAATTTGGATTTTTTTTCTGTTTAAATTGGAAATTTCTTTAACCAAAGCAGACTGATGGAAGTGGTAAACTGGGGCTGAAAGAATTCCATGTACTTTGGACAAAGATTCAGAAATACCAGGTAAAAGTGGACCTTTAAATAAATTAATATAGGTAATTTTTTTAATAAATAAATTTTATTATTTAAAAAGAAATCGAAACAACAGAAAACAGAAAGAAAACGAAACAAGACATACAAAGAAAACGAAACTATACAATTTCAGACAAAATATTTTATACATCTGTACATGCAGTTACTGTGTTTCAACTTTAGAGATACATCAATTTTGATTGCTTAAAATCTATTCTAGCACTTTAGATTGTGTAGCATGGATGCGTTTCCTGGTACTAATAGTGTCATTGATATCCAGCAAGATACATTGTTGCTCTGTGTACATGAAACTTAAGTAGCCTTGGCTTTTTATAGCAGAAAGTCCAACTTGTTTGTTTGTTCTTGCTCGCTGGGGAATTCTGGGAGTTGAAGTCCACACATCTTCAAGCTTCCAGGGTAGAGAAATACCGACTTAAATATTATTCCATCAAACTTAGAAGGCCCAAGATTAATTCTTCAGAAGAAAAAGAACACTTATTTTAATATTATCAAGAGAAGAAATGTGCATGAATAATGAGGAAATAAAAGGGACTATCTGCATATGTTTTCTTTTCCATTATATAATGCAGTATTTTTAATAAGGAGAAATGTCCCTTTTTTCTATATTTGTAGAAAATTTATCGGGATATGGATGTAGATCGTTCTGGCACCATGAACTCCTATGAGATGCGGAAAGCCTTGGAGCAAGCAGGTACTTTTTGATCAAAAGTAGAGATCACCAAAGACTAATCATTAAGGCCCAATACATTATAGCCTCCCTCATTGTAGCTGCTTCCAAATGTGGTCCTGAAAAGTTGTAATACCTAATAGGTAGAATAACGTAGCCCAATTTTCCCCAACCGGATCTCCTCCTATATCTTTCTTTTATCACCTCCATGCCTCCCACCATGCCAATGGGTGCCCTTTCTAAGAAAGACAGGAAGCATAATCTACACAATTGGAGGACACCTAGTTGGGCAAGGCTGGAAAAACCAATTCCAACACTTGGGTAAGGTTTGTAGCAATATCGAAGCTTCTGCTTATGTGATCAGAAGGTTTATCTTAATATATTAAAAAATTTTAAAGCGTTTTACAATAGCTCCTCCTTGCTTTGCATTCAGCTGCCCCAAGGATGCATCTGTAGCAATTAGACTTTTGCTTGTATTTCAGGATTTAAGTTGGATTGCCAATTGCATCAAGTAATTGTGGCCCGTTTTGCTGATGAGCAGCTGATCATTGATTTTGATAACTTTGTTAGGTGCTTGATTCGACTGGAGACTTTGTTCAGTGAGTATCTTTAATTTAAGCTGGTGATATTAAAATAATGCTTTTGTTTAGTTTTTAACTTTACTGAGTTGCAGGTAGGCAATATGAACTGCTTCCTCGCAATAAGATTTGTAGCAATAAAGTGCATGTGTTTATTATGCACAATTCTTAAAATATAAAGGGCACTTTGCGAAAATAAATAAACTGACTTCCTAGTTTTAACTAACAGGTTGTAATTATTTATGAAATGGAACAATGCTTTACATTCCCATAATTACACATCTTAGTTTAATTACAGACTTTTAGGGGCAGGTCTAATAGCTAAGAGTAGTAATTTTCTCCCTTGTTTCTCTTGATGAAATAGCTTTTGCTGCTTTTTTCTTTTCTGGGAGAAACTGATTAACTTTATTAATTCAACTTGGGTTTTTATCCCCTTGTAGAGATATTTAAGAAACTGGATGCTGAGAAAACAGGAACAATACAGATGAATCTTGTCACTGTAAGTTAACAAGCCTGTCAAAATCTAATGGAACAAGGTCACTTTGGAGGAAAAGCTCCTTTTTGTGTTTGCTAGTTTAAAATGACCTCGAGTATACATATTGTTTATATATCAGTCACTGGAAATCTTCTGTTAACTAAATATCTAGTTCAGAGATGTGCAACGTTTCTTTATTTGCTCATTAAAGTTGCACAGGGCAGGAAATTTTGAAAAACACTAAGATAGCAGTTTCTCTGCAGCTGTGGCTGACATATGACAAGCTATGCCTCAGGAGAGCAGACTGCCATAATTAAGCCTTGTAGCAGGAGAAACTCATAAAAACTCATGTTTTTTTCTGTGCTTGCCTACACAGACTCCATAAACAGATAATGCTTAGAGATTTTAATTAATTATATTAAGAAAATATTAATATACAACTCATTGTGTGTATTAAAATAATTCTGGACTACATCCGTCATAAATCAGACTTGTTCATTAATATTTCATATATTTGATAAAATGATTTGACAGATATAGAAACCACTCAGCCCCTCTGCAGCCCTAAAAGCAGAACCATGAATATGTTTTCGTGGCTGCTATTTGTCTTGTTCATAAATGCACCACAGACAATGCAGCATTTCAGTAGACTTGGAGAGGGAAGGACAGCATTAGATAGCATGGATATATCTTGTGCATTCTTAATTTAATTTGAAAATATGCATAATCCAATACATATCATTACTCTGAACATTGCAGATCTTTTAAAATGCTATAATTCATTATGTAGTATCAAGATGTATATTCTACTTGAACACAAAATAATAGATGACAAAGAATGAAGCAGATAATATGCTGTAAATCAGCTCCAGAGCAACTTATTAGAGCACAGCTATTAGCTGCATTCCTCAAACATTTTGTACCAGAAAATTACTGCTCAATCAAAAAAATGTACTCAGGCTCCCTCCCGAGCCATGTTCAGAGTTTTCATAGATTAAGAAACTAACACTATGATGTTACCTAGAAAGGGGACACAACCTAGCATCTTCTATATGTTTAAAACTTCAACCCCATCAGTCATTCTAGTCTAGCCAGTAAAAAAGCATTAGGAGTGATTGCTAACCTATGATAAAGAATTAACGATCTGCAAAATATCAGCATTTGTTAAGTATAAATCAGAGGAATTCATATGTAGGATTTGGGGCTTTTATGAAATGTAAGAGATTTTCTGACTGCTGTATTATCTACAGATCTAGGCAGAAAAGTACTTCATTCTCCCTGTAAAGCAATGCTAGTCAAATTTGTCCACAATTTTTAAGTGTTAAGTTTGCTTAGTTGACAAGCCTTTTTCTACAAAGAATTTTATTTTTGAAAAAAGACATAATTCAGATAAATTTTATCCGATTGCCATAGATTTGTTTAAGGATGCTTATTGCATGTTTTTTCTTCTCTTCCACAGTGGTTGTGCTTTACTACCATATGAGAAATCAATGAAATAATGGCAAAAAGTTCTCTTGGGAATAAACATGGAACATGATTTTAAAGGGCTTATTATACTTCTTGTACTTATTGTGAAGCTGCTAAAGGAGAGAGTATTGAACAAAACAAAGCAACTACCAAACAATCTCAATATATTAGCTGTAACTTTTTATGCAACACTATATTTGCTTAAACTCTTCCAGGTTTGCCATAAGGTAGATTTCTGGGAGTTGTCATTCTATAATTTCTAAGAGTATTGAAAATGGCTGCATTTTCTATTAGAAGTTAGCTTTGTATTACCGATTATCTTAACCAACTGAAATCTGATTCATCAATAAAGAATATTTTTGCCATTCAAATAAAAGGTAGTTCATAATGCTCTCAGGTCAAATTTCCTTTTCTCTTTTCTCTCTACTATTTCAAATAAATTCCAAATGTTGAGCTTTTTTTTTTTTATCTAGCATGTAACTTGAATATAAGCTAGAAAAACTGCATTCATCATACAACAAATCTACAGTAAATCTTAGCAAATACTTATTTGCAGTGCAGTAACTCATACAATGTTTCACTTATTTGCAGTGTAATGACATACTTATTTTCACTAATTATTTAATACCAATAGTTTCTAATCTTTATTAAAAATGATTTTTAGTCTGTCACTTGAACTACTGATATTTTTAACCAATAAAATGGAATAATTACTTGGAATTATGAAGTGCCAATTTATCTGTCAATGTGTTATCCTACCTCTACAGGATAGATAGTCCTCAGTTAATTACAGTAATTGGGACTAGAATTTCAATCGCTAAGCAACATGTAAAGTTGACAACAACTGTAAAGTTGACATTATGTGACCACATAATTTAGAATCAGCAATCCTTTTGATATTGTTAATTGAATTCCATTAGCCACTAAGTGGAGAATCACTCTGATCAAAGTCGTTCCTAGCTCGGTCCCTCCCAGCCCTGAGCTTTGGTAAGGCAAAGGACTGCTTGCTCTTGAACTCCCCACTCACCTATCTCCCTAACAACTGTGCCATTTTGACCACTCTGCACAGCAGCATTCCTTGTCAGCAGTGATGGGGCTGAAGTATGCCTGGGATCTTCAGCAGTCTCAGCTAATCAACACTGCCCCCCCGCTTCATCCCCTGCTGGTGGAGGATGCTGCCTCAAGCTGTGGCCAGCCACCAGGGGCCAAAGTACAAAGCCCCTACCATTCTGTGCCCTTGGGCTCTGCAAGCCCTGCTGAGCTTTGGTCACCTTCCTCCTGCAGCTGATGAGGTATGCCTGGACTGACCTTATGCAAGAAAACCTCTGGCTGTGCTAGGCCTTTATTGGGTCTGTGCACACTTTTCTGGAGGTGGATGGAACTGAAGCACCCTGCTGTCATAAGAGGGGCAGGCTGCCAAATGCCCAAATTTTGATCATGTGACCATAGGGGTGCTGCAATGGCTGTAACGTGGGGTTCTGAATATCGATACCATTCACTCATTGCCAAATGACTGTGAAACGGTGATTATAACTATAACACAGAATGATTTAATCAGCAAGTGTAACAATGCATCTTCTGGATCTGAATATTCCCATAAAGAGGCTTATCGTGTATACACAGTTGTTGTACAAACTTGTAAGTCTTTATCTTTGTCACTGCCAATACATATTTTTGTCTCTAAAGCTTAATGAGGCCACAGGATGATTGATGCAGCTGGGGAGATTACCATAATTCAAGAAGGTATGATCTTGTCAATAGATGTAAAGCAATTTTAAAACAAATCGTTTCTTTTTCAGATATCTTCCTTCTCTTATACCCCCACGCAACCCTCTATACAATCTAATTGGTCAGGATAAAATAATATAACTTAAATGTCAAGAGCAATGTCATTTTTATAGTTTGTGTGTCACAGAAAAATATCCCTGATAACCAAGAAATGCTGACAACATTGGGAGTCACAAATTTTAATCTTTATAGTGCTCACATCAGCACATGAGAACAGTTCAATGACAGGAGCACTGTGTATTCAAAGAGTAAAAACAAACTGGTATTTTCTGAAGCAAATGTTTAATCACATTTAAGGAAAAGATAGTTGTAACAAAATTTGTGAGATGCAAAAACTGGCTTTTCTACATTTAATACCAAAGTTACAAATGTATTGTTTGTAAGAAAGAAAAAAACACCCCACATAAGCTACATCACATGTGACATATTTCAAATACTTTGGAATCCTAAAATGCTACTGCACTTAAAATTATTGCTCAAAGAACTGCTTTAGATTCCTTAATTCAACAGATTTCATGACATTTCATCCCATTAGCTCTGCTACTAAGACATTTTAAAAGCACAATGTTACTAGTTTCTATACTGTATGAAAAGGTTGCCTGACTTAACATTACTGTTTCTACAGAATGGAATGAAGAGACTGTCTGGAGCAATTGTTGGATTCTATCTTACTAGTAAGTTACAAAATGGGGTGGAAAGAAAGCTACTGTAGAAGCAGAGAAGGCAGTGATTGACCATTTAGGCCTAATTTGCCTAAAGAGAAAACTAATTCATTGCTTGAGAAAATAGCACTGTAGAATTTCTTCTATAATTTTTATCCTTCATATGTTTTCAAGGTATATTCAGCCTTGCTTTTATATCACATTATTACCAAAGGAAGTCTCACAGATGCATTTCTGCAGATGAAAAGGAAAACGTCCTGCAGTTAATACTTCATAAAATTGCTTCTCTTAACATTTTCACGCCAAGCTTCTTTGCCTTGGCTTAATCCTTGGGTATAGCTGGAAAAAGAGAAAAGAGGTTGTTATCTCAAGTACACAAGTCAAGACACACAGTAATTACTTTAAAAAATACCTGAGATGCTCTCCTTGGAAGCTTTTTTAAGATGAGTGTATACTGTAAATACAGACACACATAAAGGTAAAGGTTTTCCCTGTCTAGTTGTATCCGACTCTAGGAGGTAGTGCTCATTTCTGTTTCTTAGCCAGCGTCTAAAGACATTTCCGTGGTCCTGTGGCCAGTGTGCCTATATGCAAAGGTGCACGGAACGTTACCTTCCCACCTAAGTGGTACCTACTTATCTACTTGCATTTGCATGCTTTGGAGTTGCTTTGTTGGCAGGAACTGGAGCAAGTGATGGGAGCTCACCCCATCATGCGGCACTCGGGTTTCAAACCTAGGCTGTCATCTTTACACTGACAAGCTCAGCATCTTTAATCCTTGAGCCATCATATAGATTACCAAAATCATGTGTGGAATTTATTTATTTATTTATTTATTTATTGGATTTATACCCCGCCTCTCTTCACCCAAAAAGGGGAAATCGAGGCGGCAAACAAGTACAATATAAACAGTCCTATACAAAAATTCAACAAAACACATTCATTCAACCAATCACAC
>JANHGC010007794.1:203430-213952 GCA_027560395.1 Boaedon fuliginosus
TCCCGAAGGACTCTGGGCAGCTTACAACATGGATAGCAATAGCACTCAGATGTTATACACTGCTTATCAGAGCTTTAACAACGCTTTTCCAAACAGTTACAGAGTTAGCTTATTGCCCCACAATCTGGGTCCTCATTTCACCGACCTTAGAAAGGATGGAAGGCTGCGTCAACCTTGAGCCTGGTGGGATTTGATCTGGCCACCTGCTGAACAAGTCAAGAGACTGCAGTGCTGCATTTAATCACTGCGCTACCAAGGCTCTTTGCACTGAGTAGCCGCCTCGAGTTCCCCGACTGGGGAAATGAGGCGGGGTATAAATCTAATAAAAATAAATAAATAAATAAATTGTCCTTTCACATAATTTTTCCTTTTGTAATTACATGCTATGGAATGTTATCAAATGTTAAAATCTAATACTATATTTCTGCTATCAAGGCAAAAATATTTAGAGGTAGAGAAACTAGATTTTTAAAAAGTGTTTTAGCCCATCAGCAGCATTATGCTACATCTAATGCACACATATGAAAGAGTGAGAATTTTTATCACTCCATATCTTCATAGGCTGTATTACATTATACCCTATTATATGATTTACCATGTTTGTTGGAGCAGGATTGTACCATTTGTTTGGTTTATACTACTGGACAATACTTGTTTGCCTTTCTCTATTTGCTTTTGTTTCAATGAGGTTAAAAATCACTTAAGTTTGAAAATGCTTCCTTAACATCATTAATCAGAATATATTTCCACACCAACACTTTAAATATAAGCTCTCTATAATTCTACTTAACTAAGTATTTGACTGCCTGTTTGACCTTCCATGTAAGCGTTCCTATTTTTTAATTTGCATAGATTTCCTTACGTTTGTCACAGAAAAACATCTTTTGTATTAAAAGACAGTGCCATAGAGTGTCTGACTTGTCCAGAGAAATTTAGGATCAAATAACTCCTGAGCTATAAAGGCAACCAGTGACCTTGAGCTAACCGTTATCTTTTATTATGAACAAAATAATCCCGATAGAAAATAGTCCCAATAGCCCAAGGTCATTGTGAAGAAATATACACATATATACACATGCACACGCAAACACAGCATAAGAGCCCCTTGGAGGATGGGATATAAATAAGTAATCATGAAATTGATTATCCAGTAATTAATAGTTTAGCAACCTCATTTTATTAACAGTTTTGTAGCAATTGCTGCAACCAATTACAAAAACATACTCTGGAAATGTAAGACTTATAATTTCTTAAAAAATTAAAATTTGTCCAAATATATTACCTCTAACCTTAATTAAAACTAAATTAGTTAAGAAATATATTCTTACTTTATTTACCAGTTAACATAATAAGGTTCTACTATAACCATCAGAAAAGTTCAAAATATAACAATAATGCTATAAACATCCTTCTTGAAATGTATTATTTTTTACTATCTGACAACAATTATGCAAATAGATGCTGATAATGCAATTAGAAGCTAATAAAATACGAGCAAAAGTTCAAACAGAAAACTGTCAAGCATAGTTGTGGATGTGAAAGTGTTGATTTAACCAATATGTGGAGCATTAACAAACATAAATGTATGACACAATTATATCAGAAGATACATTGGCCCAGAGACAACCCATGGAAAATAAACTAAAACAGAATTGAAAAAACAGGGATTAGAAACAACATGATGGGCATTTGCACAAATTAGAGCGAGGTATGTAAAAGATAAACAAAATCAGTGGATAGCAAAAGACCTGCAAGAATTAGACCTAGTGATATTGAAGACAGAGGAAAAAATAATAAGCAAAAGTTATACTTCTTTATTGGAGCAAAAAATGGAGGAAGAAGTACTGAAAGAGACTGAGACAATGGGCCAAGAACTTTGGGTACACGATTGACCTCAACAAGTGGCAATCAATTTGGAATAAAAATTATAAAATAACACTGGCGACGTTGTATAAAGAAAATTAATTAAAAATGTTCCAGAGATGGCACCTTCCACCAGCCAGATTAACAAAGATGTTCCCAAACCTACCACCAAATTGTTGAAAGTGCAGAGAAGAACGTGGAACATATTACCACATGTGGTGGACATGCCTGAGGGCGAAGGAGAATTGGAGTAAAGTCAAGAAATAGATAAAAGAGATGACAAACATTCAACTTGGAGTTAAGACCAGAAACGTTCTTGCTGGGCATACTGTCGGAAAGCCACAGCAAAAAAATGACATATTTGATAGTTCACACCATAATTGCAACTAGGATCCTCTTCGCTCAGGAATGGAAAAGTAAAAATTTATCAACGGAGAAGCATATTATAAGGAAAACAATGGATTGTGCAGAATTGGATAAGTTAACGCTTTTGCTAAAAGATAAAGGGGAAACAATATACTATGAAAGTTGGAATGCATGGTATATTTGGATAGAAAAGAAGATGAAACAAAAAAGCTCAGGATTGGTTATAATTGAAGAAGAGAAAACACAGAGTATAGGAAGGAGTATACATATGTAAACAGAAAAGAGAAGAGAAAGGATAGAGTTGTTAATAGTGAAAGAAGTAATTGATAGATACTCCAGAAGGAAGGTAAAGGTAGACACGTAACGCCTGATAAATATTTGAACTCTTAAATGTAATGTTATGTATTGCTTGTTTGTATGTTTATATGTTTTGTATGTTTTGCTTGTTTTTTATATTTAATAAAAATTATTTAAAAGAAAAAAAGAAAATAAACTAAAACAATTAATTAATTAGTAGTTCAGTGTATAATGTAAATATAACCATGAACAGAGTTCATTATTCTTGTAAACCTAAAATTATCATGATTCTTTTTACTCTTATATTTGAACAACACAAAAACAAAACTATCTACCAAGATGAAATCTGATAAAGTAAAAACAAAAATATTATCTGAAACACACTCTACAATATGGTCCTCTACCATTCACAGCAACTTTATATGGCATTAGATTGGTACTGATAAATAACATCAGATTAAAAACAATCGGGTCTATTCTTGAGGGCAAATTCTGGATCCAACTTATTTAAAAATGAGGAAAATCTAGATTTTAATAATTATGGTTGTATATACAAATATATGTTACGGTAATATGAACTAATGTTAAATTATTTGAGAAAATCTCCCTAAAAAATAAAATAATAAGAAAGGCTTCTTAAGGCAACAGAACCATTTGCTTACTTTAATTATGATACTGTACTCTTTCAAAACAAACACACTATTAAGTTTATTCATTTTTCCAAGCACCATATCTGTAATATTACTCTATTATTAGATACTTCAATAATATATATGCTTCTTGATGTTTTCTTGTAAAGCATTAATTATCATTATTACCACAATCATCAAAGGAAGCATTTATCTCCTTTCAATAGTTATTGTCTTTAGCCTCTCTAAAAATGAAATATTCAGTTAAGTTGTTTAAAAATATATGAAATATAAAATAACAAAGATAACTTAAAAAATCTGTTTCCAATTATAAAATTGATCTATTAGTGCAGCATGAAATTATGTCCCACAAAAACCTACTGAATACTGAAATGAGGACCCAGATTGTTGGGGGTAATATGCTGACTCTGTAACTGCTTGGGGAGTGTTGTAAAGCTCTGATAAGCAGTATATAAAATCTGAGTGCTATTGCTATCTCTGTTGTAAGCCGCCCAGAGTCCTTCGGGAGTTGGGCAGCATAAAGATGTAATAAATAAATAATAAATAAGTCTCCTAATGTGGTTATTTCATTAATGCAAACTTTCAATAGTATTGAATACAGTTTGCTGAGAAAAATCAGATGCTAGCCTAACACAATATACCTTATTCTATTCAATGGAAGGGTTGATAGCATTTGCAGAAACTGCTACTTTTTTAAAAAAATGTAAAAACATTCTAGCCCTAAGGAAACAGAATATAATAAACACAAGACAGGAAAGCAACTTTGCTGGAGTTTACAGCTGGAAGACATGCAGGATTAGCCTTGGTTACAATTTGGACAAAACTCCAAGGAATCCAAGGGCTTTATGTCAAAAGGTAAAAATAAAGTTTCCCTGAAGAAAGCAGTGATAAGCCATTTACAGATTTTTCCAGTGGGAAATATATTGTGCTAAGCTACTATTTGTTTTACTGTATAAATAACAAATTGCTACAATATATTTATAAAAATTTAAAATAATAGTTTACAAAGCACAAGGGTGTGATTCACAACATTGCTTGTTGAGTCTGATACCATTCTCAAGTTAGATATAATTATGGTGAACCAAGCCCTGGAAGTTAGGGAGGCAGTGAGAAGTGTCACGCTAGGACATCAATAGAAGCAGCAGGTAAAGAGAAGGAAACATACAGGAAAGTTGGGAGACAGTTAAGCTGCCGGCAAAGGATCCATGGTCTGCCATAAATTCAGAACTACCACATCATTCTATTTTTGACTTCTGCTGATTCCAAAATTGTTCAACAGAACCTTTACGTCTATGGAGATTCTCAGTCATCCAGGTCATGGCTATCCCAAAGTTGCTTTTTTAAGTCCAGTTGCCTCTTCAAAAAAGCACATTTGGGACAATAGAACCTCTAAAATGTGAAACCTATTTTCCATTTCATGCACACCTCTTAAAACATACAAGACTAAAATAATTAAAAGTTCAGGCTATAACGTAAATATAACCATGAACAGAGTTCATTACTCTTGTAAACCTAAAATTATCATGGTGATTCTTTTGACTCTTATATTTGAACAACACAAAAACAAAACGATGTACCAAGAAACATGGCAAAACTTTAAGAAAACGAACAATGTAATTGTTCATATTACAACAGGCACATATTACGGAATCATACAGATGAAAGAAAATATTGAGGTCACTAGTTCAACTGTCTGCTTAGTACAGGATTCAAATTTAAACATAATTAATGATTATATAAGTTCTTCCTGAACCCAGTCAAAGAATGGCAACTGCCTACTTCTTTGGTAATTAATCTTACTGATAAATATTTTTACTGTTACAAGGTGTTCTAATATCAAGTTTGAAAATCCATTCCTGTAACTTTATTTCATGTCCCTTACTCTAAAATGGGTGCCAGGCTTATTTTTGTTAGTGTTTATATATTTTCTACATAAACACCTTTAATTGCCTTTTCTCAAAGCAAGCTTCCCTCATTCCCTTAATCTCTCTTAACAGGCTATGTAGCTTCTAGTCCTTTCATCATTCAAATTGCCTTTCTTTGAACTTTTTCTAAGTGAGTCTGAATCATCCCTAAAATGTGCCCAGAACTGAACACAATAAAGAAGATGTGGTCTGAAAAATACAACTATTACTTCCCGTGAATTGGAAAACATTTGCTTCTGCTAATGTAACCTAAAATTGCACTTGTCTCTTCTGCAGCTATCAGCAGCTCATTCAACAGCTGTAAACCAGCCGTCATAAATCTTGCTTACAAGAAACAATTCTTTCTCTTTAAAGGAAGCGATCTCTTTGGAACAAGACTTGTAGAAATTGGAATACTGTATGGAATCGGCAGATTGGCAAAAGTGTTCTTGAGAGTGTTCGAAGCCCGGAATGGTTCTTTCTCTCCATTTTCTCAAAGGTACGAGAAGCAGGAACAGCAGCTCCATTTACCGAGTCTCCCCATCTTAAATCATCTGAGACGATCGACCCCCTTCCTAGGCGGCAACCGCTGCCCATAAGATGCACTTACAAAGAATCCGGGGTTTCTAATGCCAACTAACCTCTCGTTGTCGAACTTTTCTTCTCCCCAATATCCCCACTGTATGAAGTTGCTGAAGAAAAGGAAGAGGAGGAGCGGCAGCCGTAGCCTGATCCGCGTTCCATCTCGAGCCGAAACGACGGCGACCTGGGGGGTCGGGCTAAAGGCTCCACTTTGGATCAGGAAAAGGGGTACCTTCTTCCACCCTTCCCCCCACCCTACACAGGTTCACGTACACTTACCGGCATCATCTCGGCTCCGAACCGCATTGAGGCGGGTGGTGCAGGTTCCGGGACCGGGACCAATGACTGGGGCCTGGGGAGGCGGAGCGGCCTGCCGTCTTTCCCTAGGAACCTGTTGCGAGAGGCGGTCCGGTTCGCGACGCTTTCCAACCAGCCGTTCGCTTCCTGGCCTGCGATTCCCGCAACCCCCCGCCCCCCGCCGCTCTCGCAGCTCCGGGCTTTGTCTCGTCGAAGCCCCTTCGCGGTCTGCCTCAGCCCAGGCGGCCGCGGCCCTCGAGCCCACTCCGAAACTATTCTCCACTGGCTCGGCGAGGCGGAGAAGTTGGAGCCCCGCCTGAGTCCCACCCCCAAATTGGGCTGGACAGAGCTTCGGCAAACTCCGCGCTCCTCTCCTCACTCAGGGTGGAGGAGAATTAGTGCCCCGGGGCCTAAAGCGAAATTCCCGCCATTAGTTTCGGAACAGCATCGCTTTCCACCTTCTCTGAAAGGTTGCCAGGAGTAGGTTCAGGAATACTCTACCTGGCTTTCCAGGGGCTGCACGAAAGGGTAGCTCACAAGTAATCTATCGCGGCTAAAGTATTCGGCCCTTTATCTTTGTTTGATCTTTGTGCGGGCAATTCTACCCTTTCTTTTGCATTAAATAGAGCAATTTTTGTTTTGGCTAGGGTACCAGTTTATTTTTCGAGATAGTGATTTGTTAAATTCTAAAGAACCATATGTTTACCCAAGGCAGCTAAAGTTTTAAAACAACTTCATATTGCAAGAGCAAGTTTGTTGTTATAAAAGTAAATACATATTTGCTATGTATTCAAAGATTGTAAATTGATAATCCGTTAAAAGAATCCTATTTTTTCAATACTTTAAATGTTTCAGAAACACTGCTATACAGTATAACCTCTCATCACTATTAAATGATCATGGTTCAAATGGGATTTCCCCTTTATTTTAGTAGTTAATGAGGATCTACTATACAGATTGTTAATTAAAATCTGATTTCTATTATAATTCCTTCAGTTAATACGTGTCCATTTACAAAACAAGTTACACTTCTGTATACATTTCCCTGGAAAAAAAGTTTAATCCAATAAAGGGATTTTATTTCTTTTTGAAAACTCCATTGTGATATTAAGCATCAAACCATTTAGAATTTGTATCCTATTCATATTCAACAAACGTAGTCTGGCATGGAAGTTTTAATGAAACAAAATCATAATGAAAAATTTTAAATTCATTTAAAATATGAAGTGCTTGTCTAAATCAACAACTTGCAAACTATAAATAGATAAAGAGAGATGAGCAAACGAGGATGTGGGGGAAGGCTGAAGGCAATTTATAGCATTTAAAAGACATGCTGTACCCACACTCCAGAAAGTAGCTGAGCTAGGACAAAGTGGTAGGTGTGGCAAAGACAAAATGAAAGTTCATTTAATTAAACATTAAGCTTAGTTAACATGTTAAGTGCTGTTGATATTACTATTGCCCGTATGTTTACTTCCATCAAATTGAAAATGTGAAAATTCGAGACGAAATCTGGACTGTTCTAACAGCTTTCAGGGACCATTTATAGAATTGGAGCCTTAGCTTGTATACTTTTAGCATATAGCGTACTGCCCAATTCATACTAAAACTATATAACTTAAATGTAAATTAATACTGCATTTAGGATACATAAAACCAAAATGAATACTGGTAAGAGCATGGGTGATGAATATTGTATTTTTAAAAAATATATAGGATATTTTGAGAGTCAGACTACAAAAGCTAAAATATTTGTTCCTCTTCATCTTTCTCCCCCAAGCCCCTAATATTTTAAGGTTTTAATAGAACTTTTTAATTTGTATTAACTACAAATGAAATAATTCTGTTGTAGGATGAGAGTTAGATTTGTGATAGTCAAAAATCAGAAAAAGTCTAGTACAATATTTTCAGACTAATACATTTTATTAAAAAGCATAACTTTTGTGAACTGAAAAGACAGCAGTAATTCACTAAAATTTAGAACTTTTCATAAAAATCTATCTGCTTGAGAAAGATGTTAACAATTGTATTAAAAAGCAATCTTAGGCTAGTTGGTCCATGGAAAAATTGTTTAAAATAACAGATCAGTCCCACCTTTTCAAATTAGTTTGGCATTGCTAGCTGTGGATTTTGAATTAGTTGTTCTAGTAATCTCATTTGTTGCTCTAGTAATCATATCTTAATACTCAAGTTGCTATTTTGAAGTGTTTTCTTTAGTCATTACCATGACTGAGAAGGGGAAAAATATAGTTGTAATTCTAAAGTAAACCTGAAGTGAAGCTTATATAATAAGTATGAAAGAGTTAATTGTACTGTTTGCTGTTCCAACATGTTGCTAAGAGACACTGTTGAGCTTAGTTAGCCAATGAAAAACACCAGCGATGACATAATAGTGTTGCTATACTTTTAACAGTCTTATTCATCAAAAATTCAGTGAGCATTTGATAGATTAAATTAATCGGGAAAACTAAATTTTCATTGCCCATAAAAGCTGAGGTGTGTCCTTTTTTTAAAATTTCTGCTTTCCACTAGAAATCTTACTCTTCAGGCATGTGCAGCAAATACAAATCTCATTATGGGCGTCAGTTCAGCCATGTACTCTTGATTGCTTTTTCATGTTGTCAGAATTGTTTCATTTTGGAAAAGGATCAAATAATCTAGTTGCTGGGAACTTAAAACTAAAATGTTACAATTAACCATTTCATTTTCTGTGCAATGCACACTAAAATTACTATGGATAGGGATTACTGGTATTGTTAGTTTTATAATAATATATAAACTCTACAGTATTCTTTAAAAATACTACCAAGAATGTTGATTTAGGCTTTATCTTGGGCTATAATTCTAATTATAATCTTATAATTATTTTGCCATGTCCCATTAATAGTTTGAGTAATAATGGTTAATTGCTTTAAGTTTTGATGTTGCAATAATTATTGTTTGGTCACTGAGAGGTTTTAAAGAAAATGTTAGGTTTACTTTTAGGATACTAAGGATTATTATGTTACATTTATATGGTTCTTAACAGTCCCAATAGTCTGTTACCAAGCATACAGTATGTGTTATTGTGGCTGCATCATTCCTTCAAATCACATGATCCATTCAGGAATGTTGAAAATGCTTTTCTGCAGATTATTACTGGTATTTGAATTAAGAAACTTACTTTCCATTGACTCAAATTTAAATTAATGGTTATAGACAAAGCTACATTTTCTCTGTAGTTTCCACTTCCACTGTATGAAATAATACATATATTGTATAAATGAAATGGCCTTTTCAAAGTTGGAAGATTGCATTTGATTTAGAATGTGGTCAATAGCCATCTGGTATACATAGATATCATTATGTAATCATTAGGAGTTTGGTAGGAGTCTAGTAGTACCACAAATGCAGTATTAGTGCCACAGTGTTTAAGCCACAGTAATGCCGTGTGCATCATCATATAAATAACATACATTTTATAATTAGTGCAGATCATATGACTGACACAAAATAGTTTACCTCATTTACATAAAGATGCCTTCGATGTCACTTACCTTCCTTACTCCCTTCATATGTACATGCATAATTAATATATATTATAGCCCTTATGCCAGTTGCATTGGTTGCCAATTTCTTGGCTCAATTTAAAATATTGAAATTTTGATTATCATTAATGATTTAAATGGTTTGGTATCAAGCTGTCTGTCTTAGGGACACCTAGACTACATAAATAAAGGAGGGCTCTGGTGATTTTCTTCAGGGCTGCATGGAAGAGTTTCTACAATACTTGATGGATAAAATCACTCTGATTTGGCTGGAGTCCAAGTGTCAAGTTTATTAGAGATGCACAGATTGGATTTATCTGTTAATTGAGAACAGGATCAAACTTTAATCTGAGGAAGTGGACAGAGTCCTTGTGGCTATCAGCCAGATCACTTGCTTATTAGAGCCCTGTCTCTCCTTGTTAGTGAAAGTTTCCACTAATGTTGGACTTCTGGGTGGGTACATGCAGTGATTATACACCATGGTAGGTGCGGGTGTTCCTGGCACCCATAGTCCACTCCTCCTTAAGAAGCCACCATGAGACCCATCCCTAGTGTACAACATTCAACCAATCTCTTACCTCCCCTTTTTAGAGAAGGCATGGACAAAGTAATTACATTATAGCTCCAGAGAGTCCTGAATGAAACAGATTAACTAGATGCCTTTAAGTCAACTTTCAGGCCTGGTTATGGGACAAAAATTATATTGGTCATGATTCTCAATTATTTCTGGCAAGAATGGGATGGGGTTGTATATCCATCCTTACCCTCTTTTGTTTGATTTGGCTTTTGATACCATCGATCATTGTATCCTTCTGAACCGACTGTGGGATTTGGGACTGAGTGGTGCAATGTTGTACTGCTGTGGTTCATTTTTCTGCAACTGGTTCTAATAGGTTGATAGGGGATGAGAGGACCAGCCCACAGCTGTCCTTTTCTAGGATACAAGAGAACATAGTGTTTTTATTTATTTATTTATTTATTTATTTATTTATTTATTTATTTATTTATTTATTTATTAGATTTATACCCCGCCTCT
>JANHGC010007794.1:214052-226202 GCA_027560395.1 Boaedon fuliginosus
TATTTATTTATTTATTTATTTATTTATTTATTTATTTATTTATTTATTTATTAGATTTATACCCCGCCTCTTTTCCCAGGTTTTCTCAACTCCTTTTTAACATCTAGATGAAGTTGCTGGGTGATATCATCCAACACCACTGGATGTGATACTACCGATGATACTTACCTTTACATCTCCATCCATGGTCATCACAGTGACTGGAGGCTGTAGGTTCCTGGATAGGGGATGAGATGTCAGCTGAACCCTGTTAAGACAGAGTGGCTGTGGGTATGTGGAGCCTTAGTATCTGCAAGTTTATCATCTTTAGTTCTGGATGGTATATTGCACTACTCCAGACAGACCTGGAGTGCAATCTGGGGGTGGGGGGGGCTCTTAGGTTCATGAGACTTGGCAGTCATGGCTAGGAGAGCCTTTGCACAATTTTGCAAACCCATTGTGAACATAAGTGCAGCCCACCTCTGCCTGTGGCAATACCTTAACCCCATGAAACATCAACATATTCTATCTGAGGTCCTTGGGAAGAACTTGACTGGTTGATAAAAATGCCAAATCCAGTCTAAACATCTGTTGACTGTGACAAACCATAATTCGTCAATGTGTATACCACTCGACTCCCAACATCTCTGGGCAGTTCACAAAAAGTTATAAAAACTACAAAACAATATAGCTGTATATTTCTTAAAACTATAAAGAACCAGCAAAGAATGGCAAAATCAGGCAACAAACACACACTGCTCCTTGGAAGAAGACTACACCTATCCTAGCCAAAGGCCTGGGCAAACAGCTAAATTTTCCAAAATGCCCTTAAGATGTAGGCTACCTAGATCTTGGGTGGACTTCATTCCACTCCTTCAACAGTGAAGGTGTGTGCTTCTGAGCTTCTGGTAGATAACATTGTTTAATTGAAGGAGCCCAGAGCATGGCAACCCTCTCAGATCAAAGTGGTTGGCAGGTACCAAGAGAAACAGGCACTCCTACCAGCAGCTGGATCCTATGGCATGTGGGGCTTTATAGGTAGTAACTAGTTCCTTGGAACTAGTTGGAAGCAAACTGCCAATCAGTGAAGTTCTGAGAGGAGAGGTATTGCATAGCTATACGTTGCCATATTTGGAACCTGTTAAACTTTCCATGAGTCTTCAAAGACAACCGTATATGGAACGCATTGCAATAATCAAGTTGGAAAATCACCAAGACATGAGTGACTGAAGAGCCTCCCAATTAGAACAGCCAAAACTGGCACATGAGCTAAAGTTATGCAAAGGTCTTATTGGCCACAGCTGCCATCTGCTTATCAAGCAGGAGCTCGCCTAGACTGCATTCCACTCTTGATATGGGAAATAGTACCATATCCACTAAAGACAGTGCCACAACAGAATATAGGACATTGTGAAACTTGGCACTTAATCAGATCATACCACATATATAAACCCAACACAGGAAAACCACAACTAAAATCACAGAGATTTAGGCTTTGTTTTATTAGTCTTTATAATTAAAATTTTACAATGAACAGGATAAATCCTGTTGACTAACATTTCTAACTGATACTCCTGCCTTAAAATTCCAGTTATGACCATTCAAACCCATTATCAACAACACTCTCACCCAGAAGAGTTAAATAAAAGGAGGGGATAAATTACTGTGCTATAAAATGTTTACAAACATTTTTGTATTTCTCCATTTCCATGAAAGCATCCAAAATATCCAAATGAACTAAATTACAATACCTTAAGTATCATTTTTCACTACCTTTCTCAGATGGATGTCCATATACACTCTATTTACAAATTGCATCAAGCTATAAGTTTGGTTTAGTATGCTGTGTGAAAAACCCCATGGTTTTTTTTTAATGAAGTATGCTTTATCAGCTAAAGCTTGCCTAAAGTCATTCTATAGTTTAATTGATCATCCTCAGAATTTGCATAAAAATCTAAACATTCAATTATCATGGGCTTGAGTAAGCTAAGAGTTAACTAAAGGAAAGAATAAAAAAGGATCAAAATCATAGGTGCAGTAACGGATTTGCATTCATTAGTATGGCTACAGTGATTTCTCAGATACATCTCTGACAGTGATGACTCTCAATTTAAATAGAATTAGCCAATTAACTTACAAAATACTTGCAGCTGAATTAATGTCAACTCTCTCTGGGGTTGATTACAAGGGTCCAGGAGAAACGTACCCATAGCAAGAACTAATAAAGACTCAAGAGACCCATTTATTAATCTTTTTCCCATGTTGGCCCTTAAATATCCTCTTCTTCCTCTTCCCTTCCACCCATACTTTTTCTCATATACCATAATTTTTCTTGTGTGACGCCATACCCTTCATGTGGTTTAAAAGGCTCTAATTACAATTATTACTATAATGGTAACTCCAATAATTATTTTAAACTGCAGATATGTCAAAACCACAAATTACCCCAGGACTGTCTTAGCAATAAAAGTATGAGACAGGGATAAGCACCTAGTATCTCTGGCAAGCTCTTAGGGATGTCCTATTAATCTACTGCTTCAAGCAATCCCAGGTTCTGTGTCCAGCCCTTACTTAAAATTTCCCACTATGCCTTAGATCAGTGTTTCTCAACTGTGGCAGCTTGAAGATGTATGGCTGGGGAATTCTAGAAGTTGAAGTTCAGTCACACTTAAGCTGCCAAACTTGAGAAACACTGTCTCAGAGATTGTGGGGAATCATAATTGCAGCTATATTATCCAGGTAGAACTGTTGTCTGTCCCTACTGAAGGAGATTGTAAGGAATACTGGAGGTCACTTTACTGAGGCTTTTGTCCTCTTTTAGCCTAAAGAAACTATATAAATTAGATGCAGCACATCTGAATTATAAGGATAATGGAATAGAATTTAATATCCCAGGTTTTATTTTAATTATTACATAATATCCTTAGTTTTTTTTCAATGTTCATTGTGTTGGACACAACTGTGGGTTGTTTACTGATTATGCTGTCCTGAGTCATATTCCAAGGCAGCTATTTAAATTAAGTAATAAAAATAAGTTTATTAAAAAAAAACTACAGCCATAGTATTTCCTAGTGGTCTCCAACTACTAGTACTGTTTAGTTTTTTGGGATCAGCCAATTACAGATAATTAATTTCCAGATACTAAGAAGTAATGACAAACAATTGGATTCACAAACATGTTAGCGCTCTAGGTACCTAGGCAACAACAGGATTGTAAATGTCACCCATGCATTTGACATCATCAAATAAAATAGTGATGCAAGTATAATTTTCATGCTTGCATCACCTGTTATGATGAAACTATGTAATGGCTGCTTATGTGGTTTGTATTATTGTGTGTGCATTATTATGTTGTCATTATTCCACTTTGGTGATTTTAAAATCCGATTCCTTTCAACTTCTGCCTGATATATACTAAGCAATGTCACAAATTTAGAATTTAACATATATACAATAACCCCAAGAAAGAAATCACAAATGAAAGCAGAAATCTGCCCATTATGAGAAGTCAAAATCATATTTTTTATTTAATATGATTTAAGAACTGAAATGTTCTATCAGATTTATCTTTCATTATGCAGAGAGCTGTAAAATAATCAACTGAAATTTTAACAGTCTGATTTAAATGTGTTCCTTATTTTTTAATGTAAGCTGTCTTGAGAACTTAGCAGGACAAAAAACTGGCTAACTATACATTGTATTGCAAATCTACATGGGGCTCTCCTTGAAGAGCATCCGGAAGCTCCAGTTGGTGCAAAATGCCAGCAACTGGTTTTGTGCAAACCTCGGTGTGCACATGTATCACTTCTCCTGCAGGAGCAGCATTGGTTGACTATTTGCTTCTGGATACAATTTAAGGTGCTGGTTGTTACCATTAAAGCCTTTCATGTCTTGGAACTAGAGCAGGGAGGCAAAGAATTTTGTGGGTCCCATTCCCTAGGGAGATACACATAGTGGGACCCAGACGAATGGCCTTCTCTGTGTTCGCTCCCACTCTCTGGAACATCATTCCTCCAAAGATTAGAATGACCCCCACATTAACACTTTTCTGGAAAGACCTGGTTCTGCCAGCAGGCCTGGGGAACCCAGAGTGGGATGTAGTCCATTAAATGGCTGGTGTGATGTGTTGTCGCTGGGTGCGGGGTGGGGGGCTATTATATTATTTGATTATTTGATTATTTTCTTGTATTAGCTTTATTTTTATATGATGTTTTTAATACCCCCATAAGCAGCCTTGAGTCGCCATGTGTGAATAGGCGACAATATAAATTTTATTTATTTATTTATTTATTAGATTTATACCCCACCTCTTTCCCGGTCAAGGGGAACTCCAGACGGCTAACAACAATATTAAAATATAATAACAGCATAATCTATTAAAATATCTAACTCAATCACACAACAACCAAAAACTCTTCCAAGGGAGGGGGCATATCAGGTCCAGGCCGACCGACAGAGCCAGGTCTTAATGGCTCTGCAGAAGTCCAACAAGGTGGGGATAGTTCTAATCTCCGTGGGTAGTGGAGTGGGTAGCGGAATAATAATTTATTATTTTCTAATAAATATGTAAAATAAATGATATGTGACTAATTTAAAGTGATATTTGCTTTTGAAATGAAAGCATACAGAGACACCCTATTGTTTTTCATTTTTTGGTACCCAGAGTTGGTGAGTATTTACATTGCAAATGTAAATTAGTAACATTTGTAAACCAGCATTACTGGTACCATTGTTCTTGTTGCTACTCCACCAACTAGGCTACAATTTATCCCTCTCATTGCAACCCATCTGAGATTTAGACATATATTCAGAGAGGGCAGAAGGGAATAAATACCTGTTTTACCTGAAAATTAAAGGGAAGAATAATTATAGATACAAGGTCAGAAAAGTATTTGACTAAGTACATATTTGACAGAACTGCCATGTCAGAAAAAGGATTCATCTGGACAAGCCAGTATCGGTGATCAGGATATTTGAATTTACTCTCAGTTTCCTCAAAAATTAGGCTTATAATATAAACCAGTTTAATAACATTTTACAAAACAAGCTGCAACTGATTAGATTGTCATTGCACTATGCCATAAACATGATTAAAATAAGATTTGGTTCACCCACATTAAATAAAATCAAATCGACTATTGCTTAGAGTGATGTGTGAATCCAACCCCAAATGTAAGGAGTTATATTAAATTCCCATCTTGACCTTCTGCCAAGTCAATGAGAGAATGTATATACACCTTTTATCTATTAGGGCTTACCAACCCTGTAAACTAGCTCTAATTAATAGGTAAAAATTAATACTTATTCATACTGATTTTATCTTCCTGGCATTTTAATAGCACGTTTTACTTTTACACGTACAGCTATGCATCCATTTGTCTAAGTAATACAGTACTATAATTAGCCACACAGTGGTTATATATCCAAAGAATGCAGTCATTCACGAGTGTCTATCACACATAGTTTCCTAAGAACTGTGACATACCTAGGGCATTCTGCTTGCAAAATCTTGTAATTCGACTTGCAAACCAGTTCAACCAGAAAAGTTGAAGACCTCTTAGTGACAACCAAGCAAGAGTATTCACAGAACGGGAAGGTATCGGTGAAGAGGTTTTGCTTTTTCAACTTGAACTGAACTGCTCCCTTACTGTCTGACATTTCTCGTGCTCACTCGCCCGCATACATGAGGAAATCTATGGGAATCTGTACATGGCTTGCAAGGTCTGACTCTTGGTAACCGTAAAAGGAGTTCACTCCTAGAGAACGTAGAGAATTAGGTTTCCCTGACGTTACTGTATTAAGTTCTTTACGTCGGTGTGTGTGTGTGTGTGTGTGTGTGTGTGTGTGTGTGTGTGTGTGTGTGTGTGTGTGTGTGTGTCAAATTTTTTAGAACCCGGGTGAACAGAAGAGAGGAGAAATTGTGCTGGCATATTCCCGCAAGTGTGAATTCTTCGACAACCACTAGTAGCCGAAAAGTGCCTGGAACTGGCTTGCCGATCTAGCAACCTAAACCTGAAACTGCGGGATTCGAAAGGCTGACACTGAACGAACAATTCGCCCCAGAAGCTGCAGGAGAGCGCGGGGGCTCCTGTCTCTTTAACTGTCTCGCTGGAGAAGGAGGTGGTAACGTTGCCACAGGAAGTGCCCCCTCCCGGAGCCGAGGAAGGGAATAGGCCCCAAGATGGCGGCAGTTTTAGCGGCTGAGCGGCTCCTGTCGGAAGGGGAAGGAGGCGCCATGGATTCGGCGCGGCTCTCCCCACCTCCACTGCCACAGCCCCGGGGGGAAGCACCGGCCCTGGAGCAGCTCCCGCAGAGCAACACGCTGGTGGGGCTGCCCATTGTGGCCATCGAGAGCATCCTCGGCTTCCTTTCCTACGACGAGACCAGCCAGCTCCGCTTGGTGAGGCGCTGAGTTGCGGTGGGATCGAAAGGGGGGCTCGCGAAGAGGAGGCGCTCGGTCTCGGCTGGGTGGAGATTTGGGGACCCAGATTGGGGGGCGGCTTTCTGCCTTCCACCTTCCTGACCCCTTTTGCGGGTCGCCAAGTATTTCTTCAGGCCAAACTGAATCGAAGGGTAGATCTTCCTTTCGCCAAATCGCCAAGATTAGCTTCTTGGCTGTTTTTGTTTTAATTGGAAATGCCCAGGGGTCAATACAAGAGACGGGAGGTCGGTGTGGCCGAAGTTGGAGTCGGAGTGGATGACCTCTAGGGCCTCTTTCCTTGAAACATTGCTTGGGATGAAAAGGTCTAGTGTACTTTTTAGGAGAAGGGATCCCCTGTTTGAGGATCCCATGATGGAATCCCTTTATGACGGAAGGGAACCCCCTCAGGTTCTCCATCTTATTTGGGTTCCTGTCTGCATTCATCCTCTTCTCCACCCACTTCTTATCTTTTGACTTGCTTTAAAATGCTTCTTCCCCAGGTCTTTACTAAGTAGCCGTTTCCACAACTCCTGCTCTCTGCCCGGATTAGATTTCCTCCTGCAGAATTCATTTTCTCTTAGGCTATCTATCTATCTACAGGAAACGTACGGGTAATACATTGTATATTTGGGACCTATAGGAGGATGATATTAATACTTTTTAAATAATAAGTATATGCTTTACAACTATTGGAAACATGATAAAGACCCATATTCTTGAAGAACTCCCATTAGTCCAGATGCAGAAAATGTATGGGATTAATGAAAAGGGAGAGAAATGTTTGAAGAATAGAAGTGTCTTTGTTGTATCTTTTAAGTATTTTGGTATGAGAACAAGAATTAAGATAAAATAAAAGGTACTTGAATATAATTAAGTGGGAACATAATGTAATAGTCATGTGTATATAAAATTCTTATTAAATTACTGTGCTTGTATGTCTTATTACAAGACATACATACCTTTATCATTATTTAGTTATATCCCACCTTTATTATTTTTTCTGTTTATTATTATTTTAAATAACTGAGGGCAACAAATAGAGTGAAAAAATAGCACTGCTGAAAATGACTGTAGTTTGCTCTTATAGATATTTTCTAGAAAAAAATTGAATCTCATTACTAGTTTAGGATGGTCATAATAACTTTCAATCCATCCTATATAGAGTGTGGCTGGGACTGATGGAGGTTATTGTCTAAAACTTGCAGGCCTCCATATGGGAAAGATTCTAGAGTCAGTTGCCTTATCTTTGTATGCACCAACAGATGCAGAAAGTACAGAACATCTTTTCTTAATATTACTGTAGAGAGTATGGTTTTGTTCTTGCAACCAAAGAACCAACTGTCTAATCCTATGGATAATATAAGTTAAAAGTCAAATATGCAGACAAATTAATGCCAATGTATTTGAGAGTAGGGTTGCTTTGCCTGGAAATGCATGTAAGATACTTCTATGTGAAGAATCATGTAATTGAGCTTTAAAATAAATTATTCTTGCTTTTGCTGCCAAGGCTATTCAGTATTATGTGACAGTTTATTATTAATCACAGAATTTTGTCTGTTTTGTTAGAGCAGTATGTCATGTGCTCAGAAGAATAAGGAGTTAACCAGTGGTAGAGCTGAGAAAATCTATCCAATTATAAACTCCATTTCCACCTTGCAGTTTTCATTGTCTCTTACCTCTGCATCAAGCAGACTGCAGCTCTTTAAAAATAGACACATGTTTAGATATCTTAGGAACCTCACAAAATGTCTCCTAGTTAGAACAATGGCTTATAAAATAAAATGTGCAGCATTGCTTTTGTGCTGCATCTGTCTGATCAGTATTGAAATCCAGACTTATTGCAGCTCGGTCTTATGCATTTTTCTCTCAGAAACAAGTTTAGCTGCAGTTATTGGGGTTTCCTTTCAGGTAATTAACTTTAGGATTGCAGACTTCATATTATTAGAATTGATATAGCTTGATCCTTGCTTTGAAAAAACTGTCAAAGTATTGTGTTTCATTGATCATTATATGATATTTAAAATTAGGCTGTGTACACTATGAAAGCATTATAAGGAAGTTAAATTGGGTCTCTAGGTGATTGTAAAATAAAAACTCAATCCTTTTCATTTGCCAAAGTAAGTATTTTTGTATTGCAGACATCAAACAGATGTAGCTAAGCAACCACACACACACAACCTATTTTCATGGTACCTAGCAATTTGCATGAAAATTCTGGCTTAGGTTTTTCTGAACTTCAGTATCTGGAAGAGAAAGTAATCAAACACAGTAATAATTTAGCATGATAAATTAATGCAGTACAAGACATATAACATGTGAAATACATTTTCAGAATATACCATAATTTAATTTATGATAATGGTGGCTGGAGCTATAATTTGCACTAAGCCTTACTGTGGTTTGCTTGGTTTTGGCTAAGATAATCTCTGAACTGAGTCTTTGGTTTATAAATCATGATTTATGGTTTAATGTATAATGTACAAAAAGCTATTACAATGTAGCCAAAGCATGAATAAAGTCATAGTAAGTTGAAGCTTACCTATACATGCCAGTTGACAGGCGCCTGAATTTTGATCATGTGACCATGAGGATGCTGCAAAGCTCGTAAGTGTGGCAACCGGTCATAAGTCACTTTTTTCAGTGTTGTAACTTAAAATGGCCACTAAATAAATGGTTGTAAATCGAGGACTACTTGTAATGTGCAGGCTTGGTGTGCTGAGGAGCCTTGGCATTTTATTAAAATTCAACTTTCCACCCTGGGAAAAAAAACATAGTTTAGTGGTATACCTGAATCTGGCTAATACTTGGCTAGAAGATACTGAGATAAGTTATTTTGGAATCCTATCTTCTGTCAAACTTTAAGCAGATCTATTGCATAAAGATTTAAAATTTCATCTGTGTCCTTAAGAAAACAAAGCTGGCATAAAGCGGTTCTTGATAATTATATATGATTCTTTAATCTAATGTGTTTAGGAGAGATTGGTTGCCTTAAATTGGTGACTATGTATTTCTTTTAATTCTCCAAGTAACATGGACTACTAAATATTGAAAGGAGGGATCCTTGATGTTCTCTGACCTTGATTGTTTTCTTGCCAATGTTTCATTACCCAAACCAGATAGCATCATCAGTGCTAGAATGATATTGAAAGACAAAATATTCCATTTCTGGGGAAGCAATGGCCGACTAAGACAGCGTCACTGTTAATATAGGCAATAATCATGGCGGAAAGTGGAACCGGTGGAGGGAGCAGCTTCCCAAATCCTTCTCTGGATGAAGGAGAGAAACTTGGGATCACTTGGGTGTCCTTACAGATAGTCCCATAAAACAATGATCTCCAACAGATTTTAGAGCTGTGGGAGTTGGGAGGACAGCAATGCCCAAGCCGTGGTTTGGATCCTTTCAAAAGTCAGTGAGTTTGCGCACTTCCCTTCTCAATGACTCTTATTGGAAGTAGCATATAAATTGCTTTTTGGACATTAAGAATGTCCAGTTTTATTATACTGAGTGATTTTCCTCCAATCTGCAGTGAAAGATTTAGGTAAGTTTAAAATTTAAAAAAAAAACTTAAACCCCCTTTTATACTTGAAATAAGTTACAAAAGGATGGTTTTGTAAAGTTTTTAAATAGACTAGAGCAGTGGTGGTTAACTTTTTCAGCACCGAGTGCCAAAACATGCGCTGGAAACTAGAAGAGCAGCTCCCAGCACACGCATGCGGGTCAGCCACCTGGTCTTCCAGTTTCTAATTCGCATGCGAAGACCAGTTGGCCATCACGCACATGCACACCTGGGAGCTGCTCTTCCGGTTTCTGGCACTCCCACATACAAAACTCTTGTTGGTTTTCTGTTAACAGGAGATGTCCTTGAAATAAATATACACTGGCTCTAGGCAGCTCATTCATTTAAATATACGCTGGCTCTAAGCAATTCATTCAGTTGGCCAGTGCGCATGTGTGTGCCAGAATCCAAAAGAGCAACGGATGACAGCTGGCGTGCCCGGAGAGATGGCTCTGCATGCCATTTCTGGCATGCGTGCATAGGTTCACCATCACTAGAGGGTCAGATTGACTGGAAACAAGATTTTGAAAAAGTTATAAGAATATTTCCAGTAATTTATTTAAAACCTTATTAAAATATATGACAATTGATTATAAGTTTAAGAAATATTTTCTTGTGAAAAAGTTCTGGATAAGAGGAGGAGACTTTGAAGGGTGGTTACTAGCAGTAGCCAGAAATAATTAAAATAATTAAGGAGAATTCCCATTAATAGAGAATGGAGAAATGTATTTTAACTCTGGAAGAATTTAAGGATATTTGGCAACAATGTACCCAGAACTTACTCTTTAGACTGTCTTGACATAATAAAAGTGGGCTTAAAAGAAAAAATAGAAGAGGGTGTAACAAAATTAAATTGTTTTGGAATAAATTTAAAATTGGCAGGATACAAAAATGATATTGACAAAGATGTTAAGCAGGACCTACAAATGAAACTGGCTGACATTTTAATAGTTAAAAGGGTCACACACATAATATTTACAATATACAAAATCACAGAGTTGGAATGGAGTTTGAAGGTCTTCTAGTCCAGCTTCCTGCTCAAACACGGCACCCTATACCATTCAAGACAAATGGCTGTCCAATCTCTTATTAAAAACCTTCAGTGATGAAGCATGCACAACTTCAGGAAGAAAGTCAGTGGTTTGTTGTTCTCACTTGTCAGAAAATTTCTCTGTAGTTCTATCTCTCCTTGATATGTTTCCATCTGTTACTTCTTGTCCTGCCCTCAGGTGCTTTAGAGAAAGGTTTACCTGCTCTTCTCTGTTTCAGCCCATAAAATATTGGAAGACTTATCATATCCCTAGTGCTTCCCTTTGTTAGACAAGACATACCACCCAGTTCCTAGAACCGTTCATTGTATGCACTAGCGTCTAGTTCCCTCCCTAATCATCTTTATTGGTCTTCTCTACACTGTTTCTAGAGTCTTAACATCTAGATGATTTCATAAGGTCTATCTCAAGGTGGCATCAGCAACATGTGCCACACACACTTTATCTACAAGTTGGATTATCAACCTGAAATTAATAAAGCCATTGGAGAACCAGTTTAATATAATAGATAAGATGTCAGGCTGAAACTAGGAGACTACTGAGTTCTAGTCCTACTTTAGACATAAAGCCAGCTGGGTGACTTTGGGTCATTCATTCACTCTCAGCCCTAGAAAAGTAGCAATGGCAAAGCACTTCTGAAAAATCTTGCTAAGGAAATTGTAGGGATTTGTCTGGCAGATGCCAGTAGTAAACACTGACTCAAAGGGACAAAAATAATACATTAGATATTATCCAAAAAATCTAAGAAAAGGCATTTTTTCTTTGAAATTACAGTATTATCAGTTTAAGCATACAAGAAAGGAAGATGGAAAGTCATGAGGAAGATTGTGAAAAGCTCAAATAAAAAGATAATTATATGTAATGGAAAGAAAGAACCAAGCACCATAATAGTATAAAATTTGTTCTATAGCATCAGATCTACAGTTTGTCTTTATTTATTTGTTCATAGCTCTAGAGATATTCATTTATTAATCAGAAGGCCACTGGCATTTAACTTCCATTTATAGGTAACCAGTGTCCTTAATAAATTCAATCCTTAAAAGGTAATCATTGCATATGCCACTATAACACCAAGCAGTAATCTCTTTAAGGTCTGTTGAATTTTATTATTTTATAAATACTGTACTTATTTTTATGCTGCTAT
>JANHGC010007794.1:245432-257088 GCA_027560395.1 Boaedon fuliginosus
CCGCCACATACATTGGACAAACCAACAGAAGGATAAGTGCACGCATTGAAGAACACAAGAACTCAGTCAGGAAAGAATTCCATCTCCTTAGCTGATCTTTGCCATCTTCTCCCTCCCACTTCTGATGGGGTCTGCGCAGTGTAGCCCTTTGTGTGGGAGTTGCTGGCCATGCAAGATTTTCTTCCCCAGGTCTTGCAAGTAAACTGCTGCATATGATGTTGGGAGGAAAGCCTTGTGTGGGTATCAGTTGGCTTGCAAAGGTAGGGAAAAAAGGAAAGGCCATAGATAGTGGAGTGCAGGAGGCCAAAAGCACTAAGATGGAGGGGACATAGGCAGGTGGGGGGAGTTGAAGCACATCTGTAGTCATAAATGTGATCAAGCTGTCAAGTATCCAAATTTAGATCACATGACCACAAGGCCATAACTTTGGGGACTGGGTGTAAATGCCAGATTCAGTGCCACTGTAAATTCAAACTGTTGAATGAATGGTTGTAACTTGAGGGCTACCTGTAGTCTGTACATTTATACTAACTCAGCCATTATTTATGCAGTCTTCTAACTTTTAAATGCGTTTTTATTGAAATTTCAGTTCTGGTTAAACTGTCAGTTGATACCTATTCTCTTCTTTCAACAGGCAAACATCCAGAGATAAAAACCTTGATGAAACCAGACTACAATGTGATCTGGTTGGTTGTACTTATGGTATCTGCACAACTTGTTGCTCTTTATCTAGTTAAAGATTTGAACTGGAAATGGGTTGTATTTTGGGCATATATATTTGGCAGCTGTCTCAATCATTCCATGACTTTAGCAATTCATGAGATTGCTCACAACAGTGCCTTTGGCAACTCTAGATCTTCCTGGAATCGATGGTTTGGAATGTTTGCCAATCTCCCACTTGGTGTACCGTACTCCATATCATTCAAGAGATACCACATGGATCATCATCGTTATCTTGGTGCAGATGGAATTGATGTGGATATACCTACCAACTTTGAAGGATGGTTTTTCTGTACCCGTTTTCGAAAACTCATGTGGATTATTCTCCAGCCACTTTTTTATTCTATTCGACCACTCTGTATTAATCCCAAACCAATATCTCGATTAGAAATCATTAATTTATCAATTCAGTTTGTCTTTGATGTTCTTGTATACTACTTCCTAGGAATAAAATCATTGTTCTACCTTCTGGCAGGAGTAATATTAGGGCTGGGCTTGCATCCTATTTCAGGACATTTCATAGCTGAACATTATATGTTTTTAAAGGGATATGAAACATACTCATATTATGGGCCACTGAATAAACTTACTTTCAATGTTGGCTATCACAATGAACATCATGATTTTCCTAATATTCCTGGAACAAGTCTTCCACTGGTAAGTAAATATTAGTTTATTTATTTTGCATTTATTTTGTTTTTACAGCTAAATGCTTAAAAGCCGATTTCATGAATATGCTCATGAATATGGCATCTTGATAGCAAAGAGAAATTATACCATTATATAATAACACAACTTGAAAAGTAATACAAGTACTACAAATCTGATAACTTCTCAAGAACATAGTTGCTATACCTGCTAGATTATGTTTGTTTTAAACTGATAGCCCTTAAACCCCCCCCCCTTAAAAAAAGATACCCTTTGCTGTTTTTAGTTTTTGCTAGTTTTGTGGTTTTATTTGAGAGCATTTTTTCCTATTGATGGCCTTAACAGTTTCATTAGCAGTTTGACTGAGGAGCTGTAAGAAATAGATTTATACAGTTTGCCTTGCTGATTTTGAAACAATTCATGGGATAGAAGAATATATTGATGGAGCAGTGTCAAAATTTATAGGGCATAAATAAGGATATCTTGCCCCGATACTAGGACTGTCCAGAGTTGTCATGGGTGGGCAGCCATACAAGTCAAGTAAGTAAACCCCAACCGAACAAATATCTGTGGGAATGAGCATTTCATTACAGAAGATATTAGGACATAGAATATTTTATGGAGGAATAAACTGCTAAGATGCTTATTTTGGAAGAATTGGTAAAAATCATTTGAAATTAATCCATTGATGGTCCAATATCCCAGTTCTTTTAGCAAGAAATGTAAGGAAAGTATTTAAGGAATTTTTATTCATTCAATTTATGTAGCTGTCCATCTTAAACAAACAACT
This sequence comes from Boaedon fuliginosus, assembly GCA_027560395.1. Classification (NCBI taxonomy): domain Eukaryota; kingdom Metazoa; phylum Chordata; class Lepidosauria; order Squamata; family Lamprophiidae; genus Boaedon; species Boaedon fuliginosus. Next base: position 247,591 of record JANHGC010007794.1, read on the forward strand.
CCGAAAAATATAGTAACCAAATTGGAACATATTGGTGCATTGTTGGAACTGCCTAAACATTCAGCAGTGTTGGAAATCAGTTTTTAGGAAGATAAATAATCTGTATACCACCAGTTCTAGCAATACCTGAATTATCTCTTTTAGGTTTACACTGGTAATAGCAAAGATACTGAGAAATAGAAGGTGATTAGTATTCCAGTGCTAGACTTTGGTACTCCAAAATTACTAGAAATGATTTTAATAACACAATGAAAACTATGTAATATTCATAACTGAGGTATATATGATATTAGGTACACCTCTTTTAATCTAATATTTTTTACTAAAATTCCAGGTCAATTAAGAGAGATTTGTTTCTAGTGCTGATACGGGTTTTATAGAATAAGCAATCATGGGAAATTTAAAGAAGGTGTCTCAAACTAGCTATGTTTAGGACTCAAGTGATAGAGAAGTTCTTAATTGGTTCCCAGTTGGGATGCTTTTACAAGCTTTTCTTAATGGCTAGCTGAGTCTGTTTGGGACTGGAATACACAGTTATGTTGTCTGTTGACGTGTATTCAGCATCATGCTTTTGAAGCTTTGAAAATGAGATTTTTTGCATTTTTAAAAATTAAAGATGGAATACTGGATTAATTCATGCATGCATATCATTTCAATTTTAGCTAAAGAAAATGGCTCCTGAATACTATGACCACTTACCACAATATAACTCATGGATTAAAGTGCTTTATGACTTTGTGATGGATGACACTGTTAGCCCATATTCACGTGTGAAAAGACCTGTAAAAGGTGATGAAAAACAAGAGTAATCTTTCAGACAAAAAGTTTCTTCACAAACTCCAGAGGCGTGTCTTCATGGTGGCTGGAACAAGATGTCACTTGATAAATATTTGATGGCTTGTTATCTTGACCAAGACTAGAATATGGATATATTGTTACATTTTAAAAAAGTCTCTGAAAAATTAAAAACATTGATAGAATTAGAATGTTCCTCCTTTTCCATTTTTTTCTGGCATAGTTCTTCTGTGCGTAATGTTATTAATAGAATAATTTGATTCTTTAAACTTGTTTAAATTTATACAATTTTGTTTCAAGTATCTGCTGACTACAACTCCTCTGAATATTTCTTATTTTACTAACAAAGTGTAATTATTAAATAAACTTCTAGTTAACATTAATTTTGATTTACATGGTATATTAAAATGTCTGGCTTTAATCTTTCAATACATGTATGTTATGGATTAGCATATGTAATGCTAATATAGCAGAAAGACAGTATTGCATTATGATTATTTAAAAAGTACAATCTCCTTGAAATATCAGTACTCTGACTCAAATATGTTAGCTATTTGGAAACAATTGTATTAATTAAAATCAGCATACATCCATCAGAAGATTGTCTGGAAAACCATTTTTTTCTGTGGAATAAATTCAACAACATGATAGCATATTTTGCATTTATGAAAAAAACTGTTTTTCTTCTCCTCTTCCACTTGAAGCCCCAGACAGACCATGTCATCTGATCTTATTAGGAGGATATCCAGAACCTTCAGAACAAAAATTTTGGTGTACAAGGGTAAGATGAATTTATAGATAGTGGAATTTAATTTAGTAGCACAATCACTTAGTAGAACACTTTTATTTTGAAAATATTGGTATGTTGCTACTCTATACTATTTTGCTTCAGATTAAGTATTGGATTAATCTGCCTTGATAACCCTCAATAGCCTTACAATTTACGGAAACCCAGATTTGTATGTGTTTTTTGTTTTTGCCAGCACGAGAGCTATATCAATTATATGTGTAGAATATGAAGTGTGCAAATATAACATATCTTATGAAAAAGGAATAGGAGTTAAACTGATGTAAGAAAAAATTGTGAGTACTTGAAAAAGGTATATGCTAAATTTTACAAATACAATTATGCACAATCTTCTGGAAAGCATAGTAAAAATATGGTGATGCTAATTTTTTAATAGTTTCTAAAATCTTATTATGGTGCTTCAGTATGTTTGGGAAGGGAGTGTCATAAAAACTTTTTACTGTTACACCAAACCTTGAAATGTATTGAAAGAAGCTAGATAGGCTAGAAATGCTGCCAAAACGTATGTATTTAACAGACTTATCAACCTCTTAGGCTGCAATTCAAAGAGTGTGTATACAGCACCCCACCTCATGCAAACAGCTAGCTATTAGTTATAGGCATGATATAACACTTTTGGTTTGATCCCATTTTAAGGAAAGATAAGTTGTAGAATACGTTTTGATTTTTGAACACTAAATTGAGGTTCACAAGGTGACATAGGTAATATAACAAATTGATTAGGAAAGCTATTTTAGGGTCAGCATGTTGAATTTCCTTTCCCAAGAACAGCAATACTGGATAAAGCCAAAGCCTGTTATAGGCCAACATTCTGCATCTTATTAATTACAAGTTACACAGTGTATGAAGAACTGCTTTTTATCTGTTTTTACTCTTTACAGTCAGCTTCATTAAATGACCCCGATCCTAGTATCATAAGAATGGTTTTTGCCCCCTTTTCAATGTCATTAATTATTTATTCACCTTTGCCATGTCTTTACTAACTTTTGTTATTTTCTCCTCCTAAAGTGCACCAAACATTCCAGCCTTTCTTACAGGGAAATATTTAAGATCCCTGACACAATGGTGACTCCCTTCTGCACTTTACTTATAAACTTATATATTAAGTACTTACATACTTTCAATATATCTTACTACCTGGTTACCCGGCATTGCCCAGGTAATTTTTTATTGTACTGCCATCTTCCTTCCTCCCTCCCTCCCCTTTCTTCCTTCCTTCCTCCTACACTTCTATTCCCCTCCATCTTCCGTCCATTGTTCCTTCCTCCTTCCCTGCTTATCTCCTTCCTGTGTTTCTTTCTTCCCCCTCATCCATCTTTCCACCCTCAGTTCTCTTCTCCTCTTTTCCTTCCTCCTCTCTCTCACCCTCTTTCCTCCCTCACTTCTGTTTCCCTGCATAATCCTTGTTGCTTAGCACAACGCCCATCCCGGAGCCTGCTCCATTGCCCTCGCCCCCCCCCCCACCATGCCTTGTGGAGGGAGGCGCCTCTGGCCCAGTGGTCTTGCCTGTGAGCAGCGCCTGAGCCCTTGATGCGGGCTGAAGCGGCTCAGGTCCCCTGCCAGGTATATGCCAGATCTTCAGGTACCCCAGCCGGGCTTACGCCGCCCTCCAGGCTGGCTTCGTAGCCCACGGTCTGCGAGAGGGGGCGGAAGCGGCTTGCAGACAAAAGCAGTGGGCGTCCCAAACCCCTTTGGCTGCAGGCCGCTTGTGCCCCTGCCAGCCTGGAGGATGGCCTTCGCCAACAGCTGATTGGTGGTGCTTCGGGGTTCTGCCGCCCACCTCTAATTGCCTCCTTTGCTGATTTTGTTCGGGCAGAAGCAAGAAGCAGTAGAACCCGGAAGTGCCAACAATCAGCTGTTGGCAAAGGCAAAGGAGGCAATTAGTGGTGGGTGGCAGAAGCTGCAGAAGCCGAAATGCTGCCAATCAGCTGTTGGCAAAGGCAAAGGAGGCAAGGCTTCCTGCTTCAGCTGCTGCTTACTTCTGCCGCCCGCCCCTAATTGCCTCCTTTGCCTTCACCAACAGTGCTACTGCTCCCCAGCTGGGGAGGGAAGCAGCCATGGCTCTTCAGCAGAAGCAGCCAGGCAGCAGCAAGGGGGCCAGGCGGGGAGGTGGTGCGCAAAGGCAGCTCTGAGACTGAAAGGCTGTAGTGCACGTGTGATCCATGGTCACGTGCGCAGGTGTTTTTTCATTTTGTGAGTGGGGGTCTGCACTTTGCCACCCTTTTTCTGGGGAGCAGATGCCCCCCAAACACTAGTGAACCTCCCAATGCTCATCTCGTGAGGGCAAGCTATCTGCGTGCCAAGTTTGGGTGTGATGCGTGCAAGTGTGTATAGAGAACATATACACACACACACAAACCCATGCTCTGTTTTATAGATATATATAGAAGGTTCATAAATGGAAAGAGTTTTGCAGAAGTGGGCACATCATAGACATGCCGCCTCGATTTCCCCTGAAAGGGGTGAAGAGAGGCGGGATATAAATCGAATAAATAATAATAATAATAATGGCAGTACAATGTTAATATTTCTATACTCAAACCATTTCCTAATGATGTCTAGCATGGGATTACTTTTTTCACAGCTGCTTTGTCTTGCTCACATTTGCACAGTTATCCACTATGACTCCAAGAACTTTTCTTAGTTAGGAGTAGCACAGACCACATCGCATTATGTACTTTTTGTTTGCAGAAATCATAAAACTGCACCTGTCCAGCTTTTGAATTTTTAAACAATAAATTCATTAAATTCAATTCACTAAATTGAATACATTTAATGCACAAAAATTAGCATAAAGTAAAGCATTTTTGTAGCTTTAAAATACTTAGTTTTAAAATTTATTTGCTACCCATCTTGAAGTTTAGGCCAATAATGGGGAGGAGTAATGCTAAATTATGGTTGTCTTTATAATCGTTGCATTTATTGAACTATAGGCAGAGATAGATTTGTATGGGTGTAAAGTGACATAAAATATATTTTCTAATTTTCCAGCCAGTATAAATTATTCCCCAGATGTGGAACTGATGACTGTCACATGTAGGCCATTTTATCTACCTAGAGAAATCACTGTGATAATTATTATAGCTGTTTATATGCCACCTGATGCCAATGTCAGCATTGCACTCACCCTATATGAACACCTAGTGAAAGCTGTATTGTAGGCTGTGATCCCAGCAAAACTGCAGGTCCAGATGGGATGCTGGATATAGTGGTAAAGAATTGTACCGACCAATTAGCGGGGGTCTGACAAGGATCATTCAATACTATTCTGAGCATCCTTATTGAAAAGCTGATTGACTTGGATTTTTCCTCTTTCATCTGCGACTGGATCAAGGACTTTCTGAGGGACTGGCCACAGAGGGCTAGTCTGTCATATCAAGCTCGTGAAGCTTAGCACTGGCTCCCCACAAGGCTGTGTGCTCAGTTCCTACCTGTACTCACTCATACACATGATTGTGTATCATCTGACCCACCGTGATAATTAAGTTCACAGATGATACCACCGTACTGGATCTTATTACAGGTGGAAATGAAACAGTGTACATGGGGGAGGTTCAAAAATTATCCACCTGGTGCTTACAAAAAAACCTGCACCTGAACAAGACAAAGGAGATATTAGACTTCTGGAAGAGGAGAGAGGAACCTGCCCCACTTTACATCGAGGGGGACTGTGTGTTTCCTCCTTTAAATTCTTGGGAGTCTACCTCAGCAAAGATCTCACCTGGAAAATCAACATGATCCAGGTGGCCAGAAAGGCTCAAAAGAATGACTAAAGCATTCTTTAGAGGTTTGGTGATTTATTTATTTATTTATTTATTAGATTTATATCCCGCCTCTCTTCCCCAATCAGGGGAACTCGAAGTGGCACTATTTTACATAGTGCAAAATTGAAGAAGAAAAAATAAGTGTTGGAGGAAGATATTAAAGTACTTAAGCTGGAATTACAAGGAAATCCACACAAAGCCAGCTGTGAAAGGGAATTAGAATTAGCCAGGCACCAATTGAACATTTTAGATAAACACGAGTAAGCAGAAAAAATTAAGTTTGTTAACAAAACTACTTTGAAAACAAAACAGGAAAGTGGTTGGCATATAAATTAAAAAAGGGAAAAAAATTGGATACAGAAATTACAAGATGATAAGGGAATACTCCATCATAGAATTGAGGAGAAAAAAGAAATAGCTCAAAAGTATTCTGAGAATTTATACAGGAGGGAAGATAGATCAAAGGATCAAATTAAGCATTATATGGAGACAGCAAATATATCGAAAATACCAGAGGACATCAGGAAAAGGCTAAATGAGAAAATAATGAGGGGAAACGATAGAGGCAATTAAAAAGCAGAAAAGGAATAACGCCCCCCACCCTCGGTCCAGATGGAATTCTCGCTGAAGTATACCAAACGCTGCAGGAGGTTTTCAGCCCAATATATAACAAAGCCTTATTAGAAGCCAGAATACCCAACTCTTGGACAGAAGCAATCATTACCCTGATCCATAAGAAAGACAGACTCTGACCAAATTAAAAACTATAGACCAATCTCCCTACTGAACACAGATTTATAAAATATATGCGGAAATCCTAGCAGAAAGATTGAATTTCTGAACAAATTTATACATGCAGGCCAAAATAGATTCCTCACAAAAAGGCGAATTAGACACAACATATAAATAATTTTAAACACTCATGAATATTGTGAACAAAACCCAGGGAATCAAATAGCAATGATCTTTGTAGACACGCAAAAAACATTTGATAATCTTGATGGAATTTTATGATGGCACTTTTAAAATACATGGAATTTGGAGATCAATTTATAAATATGATAAAAGCATTATATACAAAACAAAAGGCCAAAATTATAATTAATGGGAACATGACACAATACTTTAATATCATAGGCAAGGATGTCCACTATCACCACTATTATTCATATTGTCGTTTGAAGTTCTAGCTAGGAAAGTAGACAGGATGGTGAAATAAAAGGTATGACGATTAAAAAAGAGCAATATAAGTTACAGGCGTTTGCAGACAAACTAGTTTTCATATTAGAAGAACCACAGGTATTGGGACCCAAACTAATGAATAGGAATATGAGATGGTAGTTGGGCTGAAGATAAATAAGGAAAAAACAAAGATGTTTGTTAAAAATCTTACAGAAAAACAAGATTTGGAGGGATTACGATTACAAATTGAAAAAAAAAGTAAGATATCTGGGATTCAATTGTCGGCAAAATGTACAACACTAAAAAAGGATAACAGATTAAAATATAAAATTAGAACTGGATAGGTGGAGTAATTTAAATTTGTCACTACTTGGAAGAATCTCAATTAAAATGAACATATTATCAAAAATATTTTTATTTCAGACAATTCCAATAAAAGTGGGAAGGTTGGTCACTTACCGTGAACCAACATTCTCGGTAGAGCCATGATGTTCTTGGTGGAGAATAGAGAATGGGCTCCGCCCCGTCGCCAGGCAAGACAGACAAAAAGGGGTGGAGCTTCCCCTTGAATCCCCAGTTCGTAAGTAGCCAAGTGAAAGTAAACGAAGAAAACCTAAAAAATAAAATTGGGAAAACTCCATCAAGTTATAATAAACCAGAATCAAACGTGCTAACAACCGCTCGCGAAAAATGGGTGGAGGGAGCGGGGAAAATGCAAGGACACCCCGAACTCAGGTGTCAGAGGCAGGGAGCCGAGGTCAAGATGGGCGGGGCACCGAGACCATCATAGCTCCACCGAGAATGTCGGTTCACGGTAAGTGACCAACCTACCATTCTCCTGTGGAAGGCCAGGATGGTCTCAGTGGAGAATGGGCGAGATACCCTAGCCAAAGACTATGGGAGGGAAGACCGAGGGGCAGAAGCGGCCGACTGGAGGACCCCCCCTGCCGAAGACTAGATCACCCGAGGCATAGGAATCCACCTTAGAGTGGCAAATGAAGGTGTGAGGGACACTCCAAGTTGCGGCCCTACAAACCTGTTCTAGGGAAGGAAAAGCCCTAAAGCCCACCAAAGTGTAGGCCGCCTTAGTGGAATGGGCCACTATTTCAGATGGGGGAATGAGGCCCTGGGCCTTGTATGTCTCTGCAATGGACTCCCGAAGCCAACGAGAGATAGTGGAGGGGGATGACCTCTGACCAAGTTTCCTAGGATGGTACAGAACCAGGAGAGCCTCGGTTCTCCTAAAAGAGGCAGTTCGGTCAAGATAGAAGAGAAATGCCCGGCGTGCATCAAGTGCAAGAAGACTACGCTCCTCGGCTGAAGCAGGGGAAGGATAAAAGGAAGGAAGGGTCACTTCTGCCAACCTATGGAATATAGAGTTTATCTTGGATATAAAAGAGGGGTTGGATCAGAGGACCACCCGATCCCTATGGAGGGAAACCAAACTCGGAGCCGTTGAGAGGGCTGCGAGCTCGGAAACTCTCCTGGTGGACACTATTGCCAGGAGGAAGACCATTTTCAAGGTAAGCTCCCGAATGGAGCAAGTGGCCATGGGTTCGAAGGGTGCTGAAGAGAGGGCCTGGAGTACAGTGACCAGGTCCCAAGAAGGGGCCCAAGGAATGGGGGGAGGGTCAAGGAGTGAAGCCCAGCGCAAAAACTTCCTAACGTGGGGATGGGAGGCGAGCTTCGAACCCTTCTAGACCGAGGTGATAGCCGAAACCTGGTGTTTCAGAGTCGAGGTGCTGAGCCCGAACCTCAGACCTAACCGAAGGAAGGAAAAAGGTCCCTAGTTCTGACGGATTCCAGCTGGACACCCCTGGGAAGGCACCAGCGTTCCAGGGCCAGCCAGATGGCATTATAAATGCGGTTAGTCGAGGCCTTTCGGCCTGCTAAAAGGGTCTCTACAACTGGGGTAGGATAGCCCCTGGACAGGAGGCGACGCCGCTCAACCTCCAGGCACTTAAGTGCAGACGAGGGAGGTTGAGGTGATGGATCGGGCCCTGGGACAAGAGATCGTCCCTGAGTGGAAGCGGAAGAGGAGGATGAAGGGCGAGGTCCTGGAGGTCGACGAACCATGGATGTCGAGGCCAAAAGGGGGTGATGAGACTGAGCTCCGCCCTTTCTAGTTGAATCTTTTGAAGGACCTTGGGAAGGATCTTGGGAGGAGGGAAGGCATACAAGAGATGCTTGGGCCAACGCTGGTGGAGGGCATTGATCCCCACAGCGTGAAGACACGGGTACCTGCTGAAGAACCTCGGCAGGTGGGTCGAGGTGTGGCAGGTGAATAGGTCCATCGCCATCGGCCCGAACCGAGCTGGTAGGCTCCAAAACACATCTGGGTCAAGACGCCACTCTCCATCATCGAGGCTGGCTCGGCTGAGCCAGTCCGCTATGTTTTCCCTGCCCGGAAAGTACTCTGCGGTCAGGGAGGCTAGGCGGGACTCCACCCAAAGGAACAGCTGTCTGGAGAGGGACTGAAGGGAGCGAGATCTGGTCCCCCCCCTGCCTGTTGATAAAGGCCTTGGCACAGACGTCCGTGAAGACCAGAATGTTCCTGTTGCGGACCTGAGCTTCTAGACTCTGAAGGGCCAGGAGCACTGTCCAGAGATCTAGGAAATTGATATGGTAATTGGACTCCTGAGGTGACCAGGTCCCCGAGGTCACATGTCCCCGCAGCTTTGCCCCCCAACCCGTCAGACTGGCATCCGTGAACAAGTGTAGGGGAGGGTCTGTCCTTATGGGTGAGGACGAACTCAGGGACTGGGGTTGTGTCCACCAAATGAGGTCCGCTTGAGCATGGGAGCTCTGGTGGATGGCTCTCTTCTAATGAAGGGAAATCTGAAGCTGGAACGGAATGAGCAGAGATTGAAGGGCCTTGGACCTGAACCTCGCCCAAAGGACAATCCCGATGCAAGAAATTAACATCCCTAGCAGCTTCGAGAGAAGCAG
>JANHGC010007794.1:273344-284223 GCA_027560395.1 Boaedon fuliginosus
ATTCTATGTGCTACTTTTCCAGTAATTAAATTTAATTTGAATAAAGACATAGAGGGCGGTTTCTTTAGATGTTGATAGATGCTTTGTTCTTTGGGATAAAATAAACACAGTCAAGATGAATGCAAACTGAAGGATTGGTTAATCAGGTTAACACTGGAGAGAAATTTCTTAATGAATTGGCGTCAACAACCAGATGCAATCAGATTGGTGGGAAAAGTGATCCTTAAGTGTTGGAATTCCCTGAGCAAATAAGCAGCCAAAATTACCTTCGCAAGCAGTGTTTTGCCACATCCAGGAGGACCAGCAAGCAGCACACCAGCTGGAGCTAGTAGTCCAAGGGCTTGGAATTGTCCAGGATTCCTCACAGGTGCCTGTTTAAAAAAGCACCCTACATATTTTCGTTTTCTTCTGCTATGATCATACAGGCAGTCCTCAAAATACAGTAGCAATTGGGCCAGGTCTGCTGTTATTAAGTGATCAGTTGAAAAGTGCAATGTCACATGATCACACCAGTTCAGTGATGATAATCCCAGCACTCCTGGTTGCTGTTGTAACCTCAGGACACACAGATTGTTAATGGGAAAGAGAGAGAAAGGTCAGGCAAAAAGCATGGGGGAGCAGAGAAAGGTTGGAGGAAGCTGTATGCAGGTCTGAGGAGACATTGGGAGGGCCAACAGAAGCCAAGCACAGATCTGAGGAGCCCTTGGCCCATAGCTTCTGTGATTCATGCCTTAATTGGATTACTGAAAAAAAAATCTATGTGGGTTAACTCTTGAAAATGGTTTAGAAGCTGCACCTTGTGCAGAATGTAGCTCCCCAATTGTTAAAAAGGGGAGATAAATGGGACCACGTATCACCACTTCTGTAAACCCTACACTGTCCCAATTCAATGTACTGACATTACTAAGTATTTAAGAATTTACCATAAATGATCTTTAAAAAATTTGCTCCTCTAAGTTCAGCTTGTGGTGCCACAGTCAGGAATAGGATCTTTCTGGTGGCAACACCCCCATTATTACACACACTTTTCCACAATTCCTAGGTTTTCTTTACCTAGGAATTTGAAGGGTAAACATTATTTCAGGGCCAAACTGTCTTTAATTTAGACTATCTATTACATGACTATTTTTAACCACAAAACTTTAATATTTTTCATCAGTCAAAACTGAGCTCCTTTGGGTTACTTTCTTCACCATCATTTATACCATCATTTTAGACATTATTTACTTTCCTTGGATTAATAGCCTTCATTATACCAACCTTTGGCCAAAAGTCCTGTGATACTAAATATTAAAACGAACAGGAATAATTGTCCTTTTCAAAATAGAGCAATGATAAGCAATTTATTTTGCTGTTAACTTTTGTAAATCAAAGCAGAACTGATTGCCTTGCGAATGTTTTCAGGCAAAAAGCACTACATGGCTTTAATTCAGAGTGGCTAGCAGACTCACATAGTTAATTTCAGAAAGTGAGGATCATCTCATATAGAGAGTACCTCAATATTTGGTGAAAGCATCTGCCCATACCAGTATAGCCAGGGTCAGCTCCTCCCGAATCTCTTCCAGGGCTCCAATATCTGCCCACGTTACATCAGGAACAGTGACAAAGCCTTCTCTCTTTGCAGAGGGTTGCACTGAAGAAAGAGCAACAGTGAAATCCTTCATCTCAATGCGCAGCTTCTGCAGCTGAGCCTCCCCCAGGGGATCTAGCTCCTTTAGCAACTGAAGCAATATTTGCAATTCATCCTAAAGAAGGGAGATTCGAGGAGGAGGAGGAAAATAAAACAAAAACAGATTAGACTAGGGATAAAAGAAGCACACCTTTAGGTTTACTGATAAAAATCTGGAATCCAACTGCAAGATATTTTAAACTGCTTACAGTAATGACAGCTAGTATGGCTTTTTCAAGATAATCTTTGTTTTTTATTGATTTCTTTATCGCATTAAGAGACCGCAGGAATATTGTGAAGTTTTTTTAAAAAAACATAAAATACTGATAAGTAACTGCCTCTAGTGGAATAGGAACATTTTTCTCCTTCTATAGACTAATACCCACTAATGCCTTTTTAAAACAATTTCTGGAGATCTTCTGGGGATTTTTCACATATATGTGACAGGGATATTTAATAACCCAAACTTCTTTCATTCCAGTATTGGTCACAACCAGTGCAGTAGATGAAGTGGCCCTTGTTGTTAACTGTACCTTGAGCAATAGCTGTGAGTCCAAGAGGACTCTCAAGTTTCAAGACCACTCAGCACAGGGACTGTGACCCCATCCTGAACTAAATATAGAATCTCTCTGGAATCATATGGTTTATACGTCTAGCATGATTCTGTTTTACTAGGATTATGCTTTAGCTAGTTCTTTGCCATCTACACCAACTGAATGCAGGCTCTTGATGGCATTACTTGCCCGGCCTGACATTGAGATAGAACTTTCCCAATCACCATTATGATTCTCATCTTTTGTTGACAGATAATTTTCATATAACTTATTCACCATGAGTGGGGATAACAACAAGCTTTGTGGTATTCTATAACTGAGGAGCCTAGAGCACACTCTCTCCACCATTATTGCCAATGACTGGAAGTAATTTTTCAGAGGGGAAGAGAACCGTTGCATTCATTGCTACCCATCCTTAAGTCAGGAGGCAGTCATAAATCAAGGGTGAGCAACTATGGCAACTTTATGATCTGTGGACTCCCATGCTGGCTCAGGAATTCTGGGAGTTGAAGTCTATTTGTTAACATAGTTGGCCATCCCTGCATAACATGATCAATGGTATTGAAAGCCACAGAGAGATTAAGTATTATTAAAAGTGTCATATTCTATTTTATGAGTCCTCTCTCTATATTCTTCAGACTAGAACTATAGACAGACAGATGCTTTCAAGTCAGTGTTGAGTCCTGGCAACTGCAGTTTTCTTGGCAAGATTTTGGAAATAGTTTGCCATTGTCTCCTTTCTAGGGCTGAGAGAGTGTGACTGGCTCAAGGTCATCCAGGTCGGTTTGCACCTAACTTTCCCATTTTCTGGCCTGATATCTTAACTCTTACACTAAACTGGTTCAAATGCTATATTTAATTATACGTTTTTATTTTCCTTTTTTAAAAATCTGCAATTATGATAAAATCCCCTTTTATATACCCTAACATGGAACAAATGGATTCAATAAGCTACATATTAAATATATACTTTAGTAGGAAGATCTTGTTCTTCAGCATCCTTTTTCACATTTTCTTCCGTTCTCTTTTGCATGTTCTGTCCAGGGGTTACTTCTTCATTTTTCGTGACTTCACATTTCTTCCCATTTAGTTTAACAAGAACTCTGTTAACTGTGCACATTGCTGCCTCACGGCAAAGGGCCAGAAGGTCAGCACCAACGTAGCCTGGCGTCATATGAGCCAAATGTCCAAAATCAAAAGATTCTTGAAGTTGAAGCTTTCGACACAATGTCTTCAGAATTCTGGTAAAAAGAAAATGAAGATGATTTGCAGCTGAACTTACATCCCCAAATCCCAAATTATTTAATTAATTAAATGTATTTAATATTGTTTTAATGATTTATTTTTATCACCTTTGAAAAGATAGAACTTGATGAAACCATTTCTGTTTGGCTCCCCTCAATTCACAAACAGCATAATCAGTGAAAATATAAAGATATGGAGTGTTCAAAATATTAGAAATATTTCCATTTCTATGTGAGACAAAATTTACAAAATCTGGGAAGAATCTATGCTGAAACAATTCTGACTACTGGTAATCCTCAACTTATGACTAGAATTGAGTCAAAATTTATATTGCTAAGCAGGGCAGTGGTTAAGTGAGCCTTGCCCCATTTTACGACCTTTTTTGCCATAGCTGTTAAGCGACTCACTTCCTCCATTGATTTTGCTTGTTAGAAGCCATTTTGGAAGGCTACAATTGGTGATCACATGACTCCAAGAGACTGTAATTGATATAAATACATGGTAGTTGCCAAGTGCCCAAATTTTGATCACATGACCATGGGGATGATGCAACCGGTGTGAAAACTGTTCCTAGGCCTCTTTTTTTCAGTGCTGTGGTAACTTCAATCACTAAACGAATGGTTGTAAGTCGAGGACTACCTGTATATGTCAGCCAATATATAAAACTTCATTTCCTTCAAATTTATTTTCATTACTTGCTTAGATAATGAGGCTTATCATGCAGTCACTTTTATTTATACTTTATTGAATTCTGACTAACTGATAAGCTGAGTGCCTTCCTGTTGTGAAAAAAACCTATTAGTAATCAAATGCTCGTGTCAACTATGCTCAAGATGAAATGTGCTACCTGTTCTTTAAGATGACAGATATGGAAGCTTCACCTCCCAATCAGGCAATAGAAAACTTTTTCCCCAAACAATATTGGATGGCAAAAGAGCACTCTAGGAAGAAGAGGGCCAACCAAGTTCAAAACTTTTCACTTTTTGGCATATAAAAGAAACACATTCTTGAAAGAGATAAAGGAACCCATATAAGCCTACCTCATGTAAATAAAATATTTCATTTTCTATTGCTGTTCTGTCTGTCAATTTATTGAAGACTACCTGATTACCCAGCCTTGCTCTATTTTTTTTTAAAGAATTATATTTGTGCTGCAGCGTTGTCCTGGCACCCCCTCCCACATCGTTTTTGGCCCTTCTGAAGCCCCTGGCACTCCCTCCCACATCTTTGCTCTGGCAAGGCCGTCTCTGGGCCAAGGGCAGGGCAGCTGTGAGGAAAGGCAGCCAGGGCTTGACAGGGGCACTGGCCGCAGCTGTTTGCAGGCCTTCTTAAGCCCCTGCTGCCCCCTCCCACATCATAGGCGATCTTACTTGGCGGGTTGGGCTGTTCCACATGTCTTGGGCCCTTCACTGCTGGGGCAAATCCGGAATTTATATATATAAAACATGGCTCCTCAGAGGTTTGAATATGGTGCCTCAGACAGTTTGACACACTCAGTAGGGAGTTGCTCAGTCAGTTTGCACATGCTCAGTAGGGGGTTGCTGCTTGTTATTGAAGAGTGTCCTCTTTGCCCCCCCAAAAAGGCGTCAAAAAGGCCCCCTACCCTTCAGAGACCCCATGACAGTGCTTTACTTACTACGTTTTTCTACCTATCTGCCAAGTTTGAGGTAGATTGGTGCAGAACTTCAAGTTTGTATAGAGCACATGCAAACACACATCTGCACCCCACCTCTGTTTTACAGATATAGATTTTGCTGCTGGCTATGCAAATGCCAATTATGACTTTCAAATCTATATAACATGCAGCTACATAGTTTCCATGACCTTTTAATACTGTAACAGCATTTACTATTATTATACTATATAATAGTATAATATATAATACTATTATAAGTATTAACAGTTATTGTTGTTAGCCGCCTCGAGTTCCCCTGACCTGGGAAATGAGGCGGGGTATAAATCGAAACAAACAAACAAATAAACAGATAAATAAATAGTACTCAAGCAGTAGTTAAGTCTTCTAATCTTCCTTTGATAAAAATCTGTCAAAGAGAATCATAGGACTTCAAATGACTGTATTAAATAAAAAGAAGGCTGACAGACTTTTCTCTTGCTGCTTCATCTGGAATCCCCAAACAAATTTCTCGGTCAAATCTTCCTGCACGTCTCAGGGCTGGGTCCAGTGAATCTGGCCTGTTGGTTGCTCCAATTACAAGGACCTGAGCTGCAGAGGTCAACGTATTCAAATCTGAAAGAGGAAGCAAAGAAGCAAGCAGCTATTAATGAAAGAGATGACGCTGTGTTATCAAAACTATAGCATTAGTAAAACTATTCACATGGCACTCCCAAGAGGATAGACATTTTAATATACATGTTGATTCTGAGTAGTGCATGTACTATTCCTCTCTGGTGTATAAAAAGAAATAAACATACTGTTGGATAAAATTTAAAATACACAGAGAGATTTGCAGGATTCAATCTATCACAGCCTGCCTGCATATATGGGACCTTGGCCTCAGGGACCTTGACCTGAATGGACAATGCAAATTTATTTATTTGGAAATTTATATTGCCACATTTGCACATGGCGACTCAAGGCGGCTCACAAGAATATAAAACCTCATATAAAAACTAATAAAACAGAGAATCATAATTAATTAAAATAACAATATCATAAAATAACCCTCCACCCACTCCTCACCCTGGCGACAGCACATCACATGAACCATTTAATGGGCTCCATCCTGCTCTAGGTTCTCTAGGCCTGCTGGCAGAACCAGGTCTTCAACGCCTTCTGGAAGAGTGTTAAAGTGGAGGTCATTCTAATCTCTGGACGAATGATGTTCCAGAAAGCGGGAACCACCCCGGAGAGGGCCCTTCTTCTGGGTCCCACCAGGTATATCTCCCTAGGGGATGGAACACGCAACATTCCTTGCCTGCCCCCTCTAGTGGGTTGGTTAGATGTGACCGGCAAGAGACAGTCCCTCAGATAATGTAGTCCCAACCCATGAAGGGCAATAAAGTTGACAACCAACACCTTGAATTGCACTTTGAAGCAAATCAGCAACCAATGCAGCTCCCGCAGGAGGTCATACATGTGCACCCCGAGGTCTGCACAAAACCATGTGGGCCACTGCATTTTGCACCAACTGGAGCTTCCAGATGTTCTTCAAGGACAGCCCCATGTAGAGCACTTTGCAATAGTCAAAACGGGAAGTGACTAGGGCATGAGTGACCGTGTGCCGGGCTTGTTCGTCCAGAAAAGGGAGAAACTGGCATACAACCCGCAGTTGCGCAATGGCCCTCCTGGCCACAACCACTACCTGCTCTTCAAGCATGAGTCGCAAGTCCAGGATCCAGAACCCCCCAGATTGTGCACAGGGTCTGTTTGGGGTAGTGTCACCCCATCCAAGACCAAAGGTGCAATTTCCCCCCCTTGGTCAAAGAACCCCAAACCCAGAGCCATTCGGTCTTACCAGGGTTTAGTTTCAACCCGTTGCTCCCCATCCAGCCCCTAATAGCCTCCAGCCACTGTGAAGGAGGACACGGACACAATAGAAGGAAATAAGAAGGCGAGATCTACTGATTTAAACTTGTATTTTGCAGCTGTTTGGCTTGAATGAAAGAGTGAATCCCCACCTTGTTGGCCTTCCGCAAAGCCATGAAGACCTGGCTTTGTCAGAGGGCCTGGAACTGATGTGCCCCCCCTCTTTTTGAAGGTTTTTTTAATGATTGTTGAAGTGTGGATTGTTGTTTTAGATTTTTATACTGTATTATATTGTATCTTTTAGCTGTTGTTAGCCGCCTTGAGTTCCCCTGTCTGGGGAAATGAGGCGGGGTATAAATCTAATAAAATAAAAAATAAATAAAATGAATAATGAATGCTGCTGAGAAGTAAAAGACTCTTGGCCTTAGAAGGACACAACTTGAAAGATGAGTGGCATGGATATTAGTGGCACAACACAAGTTAAGGTTAATGTGGATTTTAAAAATAATTGTTAGATGTGCCATATTGAGAATATGGAACAGATACAAAGCCAGGTTCTGCCTGAAAACACTTTTGCGGCTATCAGCTAAATGATAACTTTTGCTAAAAAGCTTTTATTAAAATCTGAAACAGAAGAAATAAAGAAAAACAAGAGAATGTGTTATAAAATGATCTAGAATTTTGGTCATAATACAGATGGAAGAATGAGAAAATATGATTCAGAGGATTTTAAATATTAACATACAATTTTAAATATTAATATACAAAAAAACCCAGAGGGTTTTTTCCCCTTTTGGGATTAATAGATAAACAATAGGAAAAAAGACATGAAACCTTATTTTTGTGTACAATAACTGCAATGAGATTGTTGTATGCACAAAGATGGAAGGATTCAGCATTATCCACAATGGAAGAAGGCTGGTAATGATGGAATTTGCTGATATAGCTAAACTGACTTCTTTGATCAGAAAAGTCAGTATATATGTTTATTGATGACTGGAAATGCCTTATGTTTGAATAAAAAAGAAATGAATTTTTGATTTATGGTTTTAATAATTAGACAGGATAGATTATAAAAGAAAAAGAGTTTTGTTGTTAAACATAGAGCAAGAGGTAAATTTATGTTTGTACTTAGAATTTCCACTTTTGAGATAGTGCTATAGACATGTCTCTTGCTTCTCTTCTGATGAAGGGAAACAAAAATTCCCATATTATCGGATTCCTTGGATAAAGACTTTGATCACTGGGTAATTTATTTTTTATGATATATTATGTTGTTTTTAACAAGCTATTGGCCTGGCAGCTTTATTTTTGATTTTATTATTTATTATATTTATACCCCGCCTCATTTCCCTGGTCAAGGGGAACTCGAGGCGGCTAACAACAATAAAAATTTTACAATGTCACAAGAAAAACCTAGTCACAATCACACACATCTGAGGGGGGAGGATTAATTCCAGGCCTTCCACCAGAGCCAGGTGTTTGTAGCTTTGTAGCTGGAAGGCCAGCAAGCTAGGGATAGTCCTAATTTCTGCAGGGAGCTGGTTCCAGAGGGTCGGCGCTGCCACAGAGAAGGCTTTAGCATGGGGGCCTACCAGTCGACATGGTTTGGCTGATGGGCCAACTCTGTGGGATCTAACCGGGTACTGGGAGGCATACGGTAGCAGAAGGCGGTCTCGAAGGTACCCTGCCCGTAAGCCATGTAGGGCTTTAAAAGTTGATACTAGCAGCTTGAATTGCACCTGGAAGACCACTGGCAACCAATGCACCTCACGGAGGTTCGGTGTTATACAGGAGCACCGAGGTACCCCCTCAATCACTCGGGTGGCCACATTCTGCACCAGTTGATGCCTCTGAGTGCTCTTCAATGTCAGCCCCAGGTAGAGCGCATTACAGTAGTCCAATCGTGAGGTAACAAGGGCATGAGAGACCATGATCCAGAAAGGGGCACAACTGGTGCAGCAGGAGAACTTGCGCATAGGCACCCTTGGCCACAGCTTAAAGATGGTAGTCCAATTGAAGCTGTGTATCCAAGAGAACCCCCAAGTTGCGCACCCGTTCTGCGGGGAGTAATTTATCTCCCCCCAGCATAAGAGATGGATAGTCAACTGGATCACAGGAGTTGAGGTAAAGGAGCCATAATTGCCCATCCCTCCTTTAAATGAATCTTTAACCCTCTTTAATTCAAGGCCAGTAGAAAATTATTATACAGGGCGATCGGACTCATCTGATTTTCGTGTCTCAGCTGACCTGGAAAGCTCAGGGTTTGCCTGTCGTCTCCAGGACCTCCTTTCCAGGTAAACTCACCTGTGGATTCCTAAGGTGGGGATAGAGCTGCTCTGGAGCATGAAGCCGCAAGCAACACAAGAGTTAAAACGAATGTCAGGACAGACAGGAGTTAGAGGCGGCTTGAAGCAAATCCCCAGAGGGTTCCACAATCGCCGTTGTTTTGTGTCTTTGGATTTTGTGCCAAGGTATTTATCCTTGATTTTGCTGCCTGCCAGCTCGTATTCCAAGCAACCAGCTAACTTGAAAGAAAACAACTAAGAGAATAGTCCCTTGACATAAATGCAGCATCAGCAGGAGCTGAAAAAGAGAACAGAAGGTTGGAGTTCACTTAGCTGTAATAATTACCATTTCTTAAAAAGAAATTGCATTTATTTCTTCCATGCTGTCTTATTCTTTTGTGGCGTTTTCCAACCATTGGTTAATAATTATCGGAGCTTTTAAAAGATCGGTGCTTAAAATCCCCTCCCCTTCTCCTTCTCCTGTATTGAAATAATAATAATAAAGATAACAATATCCAAGTTAAGAAAGCAAGAATTCCTGTACTTTTGTACTAACCATGTTATTTATTCGGAGATCTTCGGTGTCGGTAATTTTTACTCTTCGCTTACAGACGCGTAGTACTGTGTTGTGGTGTGTTTGCTAAGCCTGTACTATGCCTACTGAGCCTGCTTAGCTGTTTAGTCTTGAACAAGGTTAGCCAGCAACTGGCACCTGGTGTAGTAGTGAATTATATGAAATTATATGGTCAAGGAGTGGAAAATTGGTCATGGTTATTCCATTTTCAGTGGCAACTCCAACAGCTAGCTGATTTTCTTA
Organism: Boaedon fuliginosus; assembly: GCA_027560395.1. NCBI lineage: Eukaryota > Metazoa > Chordata > Lepidosauria > Squamata > Lamprophiidae > Boaedon > Boaedon fuliginosus. The sequence continues at coordinate 283,405 of JANHGC010007794.1, forward strand.
AACACTCTTCGAGTTTGAAGTAATCCAGCTTTCCGCCCTGGTGCTCCCACGGGGGGTTAGGATTACAGCTCAGGTTTGAGTCTGCAGAGAGAGAGATAAAGAGAAGGCTGTGGAAGGCATGCCTTTTTTTTTTTTTCAATCCCCAGTAAAATAAGAGCCAACCTTTAAGTTCAACTAGACACACAACACAATGCAAAAAAAAGGCACAGTCATATTCACCCTGCTTTGAATTAATTGAATTTGTTCGATTTAGACCGTCAGAACAGATTTGAGTAGAAGCAGAGAGGACAGATAACTAAGTACAAATTAAAAAAGAAAAAAAGATAGCAGATTAAAGAATAAAAAAAAAAGCAAATGAGGAAATCTAACCAAGAACAAAACTCATGAAGGACTGAAGACACCCTAGCCCAGGACAGGGTAGAAAAAGAACCTAGATGCTTTCTCCTAGATATGTTTGTGTGTGTGTATCTACATTTTATAATAATAACAAGCGTTAATGAAAGGTATATGTAAGAGTTACTTTGGTGTGGATTGTCGCACCATTCCCCCCATTCCTGTAGCTTGCTGTGCCCTCCCGCACTGTCCCCATAACTTGCCTCTCCCTCCCACATCATCCCCGTAGCTTGGCGCAGCCTCCCACACTGTCCCCGTAGCTTGCCACACTCTCCTGTACTGTCCCCATAGCTTGCCGCACTCTCCGGTACTGTCCCCGTAGCTTGCTGAGCCCCCCCGCATTGTCCGCGTAGCTTGCCATGCTCTCCCGTACTATCCCCGTACCTTGCGGCACTCTCCTGCACTGTCCCCGTCGCTTGCGGCGGG
>JANHGC010007794.1:297907-315726 GCA_027560395.1 Boaedon fuliginosus
ACTCCCAGAATTCCCCAGCCAGCAAAGCTGGCTCGGGCATTCTGGGAGTTGAAGTCCGCCAGGCTTAGAGTTGCCAAGGTTGGAGACCCCCTGCTCTAAAGCAGGTTTTTGCTGTGTCCAGAGCCTGCACAGGTCGGCTGTGGCGTGTCCTGTTTCTCATCTTAGCTAGAGATATTGTCAAAAACACAACTGCATCAGTCTTTTTACAAATCCCCATCTCCTAGCTTATGTTTTTGCAGAGGGTTGGTTATACAGTGTTGTCGGGGTCTTGTAGAAGCAGGTTGGGAAGCCTTGTGTTCTGCATTGGTCCCAGTGGCCAAGAAGGGCAGTTTTTTAGGTTGGCTGCAGAAGAAAGATACAATTGTATCATTCTCTTTTGATAGCTTGTTCACTAGATTGTTTGATCTACCATTCAACTTTTTGGTTATGTTCTGTTTGGTTACTTATTTATTTATTGGATTTGTAGGCCGCCCAACTCCCATAGGACTCCGGGCAGCTTATAACTACAACAATACATTTAAATAAAAATGTTATGGTAAAAAGGCCTGGCTCCTGCTTAAATGCAAGACTTATTTTAAGTATTTGTAATATATACCCTCCCTTCTTAAAAGGTTGCATCAAACTCCTATGATTGTGATATTGCATAATGCATTCTTTGGAGTGCATTACTCCAAAGTAATGGAGTGCTGACTGCTTGTTGTCCATTCTATTGAATAATGATACTTTTAGTTTTCCGTTTGAAACAACATATTTCTAAAAATTGGCATCTGTTGTTCTAATTGTAGCAGATGAATGTGGATTATGGCAGATGAATGTGGATTAAGAGATGTAGAATTGCAATGAAGTTTCACAAAACTGGTAGATGTGTTCACTTAAAATTCAATCTGTATATTATGATCTTTATCATTTTGACTATTGTATATACACTTCAAGGGACCCGGTGGCTCAGTGGGTAAGACGTTGAGCTTGTCAATCAGAAAGGTCGGCAGTTTGGCAGTTCAAACCCCTAGTGCTACGTAACAGAGTGAGCTCCCACTACTTGTCCCAGCTTTTGCCAACCTAGCAGTTTGAAAGCATGTAAAAATGCAAGTAGAAAAATAGGGACCACCTTTCGTGGGAAGGTAACAGCATTCCGTGCGCCTTTAGCTGGCCACATGACCACGGAGATGTCTTCGGACAGCGCTGACTCTTTGGCTTGTGAGGGGAACCTTTACCTTATATACACTTCAGTGGTTATTTCATATAGGATATAAGGGACAGTTTTTTAAACATTATCTAAACTACATGTATCTACTTTTTCAACCACTTAAGTTATCCTGAAAAGTATAAAACTTTTTACTGTTGTCATTAGAGATCTGAATTTTCTAAAAGCAGCTCTTCAAAAGATGTTTTAATTTCATGATTAATTGCTAGCTTCTTTAGGAATTAGAAGATGTTGTAAAAATTTTACTTTAAAAAGCAACAAAAGGTTACTTGTGAGTGTATATGTGTGTATACACATACACAGCAGCCCTCAACTTGACTGCAATTGAGCCCAAAATTTAGAAAAATGAGAAATTTGTTAAGTGAGTTTTGCCCCATCTTATGACTTTTCTTGCCACATTTGTTAAGTGAATCACTGCAGTTTAAATTAATAACATGGTTGTTAAATGAATCTGGTTTCCTCATTGACTCTGCTTGTCAGAATGTCGCAAAAGGGAATCACATGAACTTGGGATATTACAACAATCATAAATGTGAGTCAGTTATCAAACATTCAAATGTATCACATGACCATGGGAATGCTCTAACATTATAAGTTTGAAAAATGGTCATAAGTCACTTTTTTCAGTGCTATTGTAACCTTGGTCACTACACTTAAGTAAACTCTTATAAATTGAGGAGTACCTGTATATCATATATATCAATATACTGTATATGTAGCAAAATTTGATATATCAAAATATAGTGTGCATCATTTCATATGTGAGGTGTAATACTATAAATACTATAATACAGTGTTATTTTTTAATGCTATAAATGCAGTCCTAAGATGCATTAACAGAGGGATAAAATAAAGATCATGTGAAATGTTAGTAGAAGTAATTTAGTAGTAAGGAAAAATTTCCTGACAGAATGATTAATCAGTGGAACAATTTGGTTCCAGAAGTTATGGGTGCTCCAACATATACATATACATTTACATATACCAGCTGGGGTGTGTGTGTGTTTGTGCGTGTATGAAAACCATAGTTTCTTATGCAATTGGATGATAAGCCTATCTGCTATTATGACACATTTTTATGACTGCCCAGTCCACATTTTGCTCTGAAGATTAAACCTTAGGAATTTGCTTTCAACAGATGTTATTTTAAACAATGAATATCAAACAGTGGATTCAAATTGTGGTTGTTAGATTTTAAATAGCTCAAATTCTCAAAATCAGACATTAGAAAACTCTAGTTCTTTAAAACTTGAAGCAAATGTTTTAACCTTTTACTGCACAGCCAGGTGGCAATTGGCTCCCCCGTGCAATTCAAAGTATGGTTATCTATAAACCCCTGTATGCCATAGAGCCTGGATATCTGAGGAACCACTTATCTTCAATCATTTCTGCTCATAAAGTATGTTCTGGAAGAATGGGTACACTCCAGCTCCCCTCTAGTAAGGGGACGGATGAAGAGTGCCTTCTCGTGTCACAACCCCCACCCTCTGAAACAGCAGCCTCTCAGTAATAAGAACGGCATCCTCTTAAGGTTCTGTCTGGAAAGCTCTTAAAATCTGGCTTTGATCCCAGGCCTGGGATTAATGTGTTGTATTTGAGGTGTGGGGGGCGCGTTCCTTTGATGTGTCTTTTAGATTGTTTTAGTCCAGGCTGTTTGAGTGGTTTTAGATTCTCTCTCCCCCACCTTTTTACAAGGGGGTTTGGTTTTGTACCCTTTTGCTGTTGTCTAGATCTTTTGCAAAATGCTTTCCTCCTTCTGAAAGTCCTAAGCTGAAAGTCTGCTTGCTGAGTTTTATATAAAATCTCCTTACGGTGCTATTTACAATTTGCCCAAATAGTTTAATTCTTACCTAGAAAGGGCAGGGGTATAAGATGACATAATAGTTCTTATCTTGATCATCAGATAATTACACTATCAGATTTGGAATGTGACTACATTAATGCCAGGTCTTGCTGCTCAAAACTAAATAAAGTAAGTTTTTTTTCTCTTTAATTTTTAAAAATGTTAATATGATAATGTAGTAAATGTTGTAAATGTTTACAAATGTATTATTGGCCTCAACTCTAAGATGAATGTTGCCAGAGAATGGCTTCTATACTTATGAGAGGAATATTTTAGTTTTCTCCAGGGGGCTCTGTTTCATTTAGTAAGTAGAATATGCAAACCAACATAGCCAAATCATAGGTTCTTTGGGGACATTGGCAATCCCTATTTCTAGGCATATAAAATTATATATAAACTGCAGTTCTATTACCAATCGAAAGTAACTACTATTATACTCAGTAGGATCGGCAGGCATAGGACTACCCTGATATTTGTAAAGAATATTGTGGTTATATATAATTCACACACTAAAGAGTGCTTTGGACAGATGTCTTTCTAGAGCAGGAGTAGTTAACTTAGGTTCTTCAGAGATTTTGAATTAACCTATCAGCCTCATACCAAAATATTGTGGAACTTGCTGTTCAAATTTATATCATTAGTTTGTTTGTACTGTTTAAAAGTTTTCAAAAATCATCTCTTTTCTACAGGTTTTCCTTGACTGACAACCATTCATTTAGTGGCTGTTCTAAATTATAATGGCACTAAAAAAAGTGACTTGCAACCTGTCCTTGCAGTTATGACTGTTGCAGCATCCTCACAGTCATGTTTAAAATTTGGTCACTTGGCAACTGGCATGTTCTTACAACAGTTGCAGAGTTCTGGAGTAATGTGATCGCCATTTGCAACATTCCCAGCTGGATTCTAACAAAGTGAAAGGGGGAAGCCAGATTTGCTTAAGAACTGCACAATTTGTTTAACAACCATGGCAAAATGTTCCAAAAGTGGGTACCACTTATTTAACCACTTTGCTTGGCCTTGAATCAAGGACTACCTGTATCATTAATTCAGAGAGGAACCACAGTGAACTTAGAATTGCATCCTTAGCATAGTTTTCTTAATACAAAAATAAAAAATTACTGTTGTGGGGAAAAATGATAATCTTGGAGGCCTAATTCTAGAATCTGGATTGTCTACATGATAGCGCCTCAGACACTTGTATTTATTCCACTTATTTTTTCCTTCAGTGTTTCATACACTACATTTCCCTCTCTTTGCTGAATAATTATTTATTTAATTAGATTTATACCCCACCTCTCTTCTCCAATGAAGGGGAACTTGACGTGGCTCACAACAGTTAAAAATACAATAAAACAACCATTAAAAATAATAATGCAAAATGTTTTTTTAAATAATTAAAAACCCAGTCATACACCAACCAATACTCATCCTTCCAAAGGGGGAGCATCAGTTCCAGGCCTGCCAACAGAGCCAGGTCTTAGTGGCCCTGCAGAAGGCCAACAGGTTCGGAATGGTTCTGATCTCCACGGGTAGTTGGTTCCAGAGGGCCGGTACCACCACAGAGACTCTGTTCAACTATGTTGACTGTGTAGTCTTCTCTTGCAGCATCCCAGTGTTTTATGTGTACCTTGCTTGTAGAAGATATACTTTTGTGCTTGCCTTTCCCTATTCTTACTTACTAGTTTATTGTCAGTCACATTTGAATTATCTAGAATAAGTAATCTCTATAAACTATTTTATTTAACAACCTGCCATATATTAGAATCCATTGCTACCATGTCAAAGGCATACTCACCTTTTTTATAATACCATTTTGATGCAAGAATTTAGATTGCTGGGCAGCAAATTCTTAATCATGAAAAATAAAGCTAATTTGAAAATTAGGTTAAATATGTAAACCTGGTACTAGCATTTCAGTTTATCCAGTTGAATACAGTATGTGAGATTTAACTCGAGTCTGTTGCTTGTTGGTATTCCTTATTGATCATATTAGAAATCCTGATCAGGTTCTCATAAATAATATTTCAAATATTCTGACGGTATCCTAAGCAATCCCTAATTTGTAAATTTCTGCTTTGTAAATTTATATCTGAACCATCCGATAGAGATCAATTATTGATTCTTTTTAATAAGTTTTGTAGCTTCTGCAGGTAGAAGATTCCTGCAGAACCTTTATAACAGTTTCTACTTTTTGAATTGTTTTGAAAATTTTTCTAGTGGGTGATCCCTGAATTGATTGGCCATACCATTGTCACTGTATTAATGCTTATTTCACTGCACTGGTTCATCTTCCTCCTCAATTTTCCTGTGGCAACGTGGAACATATACAGGTAAGACCATTGCTTTGGTCGCTTAAGAATTGCATGATATTTCTCGAATTTTTTCTTTTAGTGAACAAGCAATTTTATAAACTGCCTTGTTCCATAATTTATTAGTCCAGCCACGTCAGCAGGAAGTGATAGAAATGTAATATTACCTTTTCTTTCTCATTGGATTTTAGCGTGGATTTTGGATAACACCAACAATAGATATACTAGACTCTCCTTTTCCCAAGGAGTATATGTGCATATATAACTTCTGTATTGTTAAAAGTGTTAAGTTTAAAAACAGACTTTGAGCATGATCATGTGAAAATCTAGTCCATCATTGATCTTACTCAAAAGATCTACTTTTCACCCCATCGTGAGATGAAAACAGTAAAGTCACTTTTGTACTTTGCCAGGAGTAAGTATATTTGCTGGTGCAAAAAATACCTAGTAATGTAGTGATTAGTAGTTAAGCATTGAACCAAGACTGGAAACACTTAGATTTAGCTCTACACTTAGCTGTAAAAGTTACTAGAAGATTGTGAACCACTCTCTCAGCTCAACCTTGTTCACTGGGTGGTTTCGAATGGTAAAAAAAAGGGCTTCTGGAAGGCAGGATATAAATCTAAGAAAGTACGTATCTTGAATGTTCATAAGGCATGAACCACTACTTTTGGAATTTTATCAACTCTGTTTTCGCCTAAAGGAAAAAAGAAGAAAGTTGAATTCTCTTTTAAGATTTTCTGTTTGCAAACTACAGCCCAGGCTTAAATTTTGCCTCCAATAAACGTTTTATTTTTCAATTTTGGCAATACTTCTAATTTAGGATGTATATAAGATGCGTTACGGTCTCATATACATAGCTACATAACAATGCTTGAGGCTGTAGCATATTTGAAACAAATCAAGGTATTAATAATTTCTTTGGATGTGGTTTTCTTGGAAGAAATAATGCAGTATTTCTGCTTTGAATTTACTATGCACTGAGTCATTTTATATTTAGTAAGCAAATAAAAAAGCATAGAATATTGTTTTAAGTATCTCAAAAAGTTTTTATGCATATATTTACTATTTCTAATGCAATACACTGAATAGAAAGTCAGTGATTTAAATGTAGAATTTTAAAGTTTAATAAGTCATATATTTTAACAAATTATGTGCCAATGAGCTCACCATTTCTAAACTGTCCAAGCTTTAAAAGATGATTTAAGATTGATTGAAAACTGCATGCAAATTCAGACATATTTATTGGAAAAAACATGGGCTGGCATCAGATTTGAGAGGTCTTTTGATTAATGCCAGTAATGCACCTCCACTGCACAAGAGCATTTGTCTGTCCTGCTATTTACAACTTCAGAGGCTTGACAGACATGTATCAAAGCATTTTGGGATACATGTTGAATACAAAAGAAAAAAAGCAGGGTGTATTTGAGTGATGCTTGATGGAGCTCAAAATGATCTATTTCTTTTGTTTCACTCTTCTGAAAACCATATGCAACACTTTAACATGATGTATTGTTTGAAAGAACTCAGCCACCAATTCAGTTCACTTTGTTTTGCATGTCTTGATATGGAGATCATTAATCTATTGGGCTGGAGCAGTTGGTACTGAAACAATTTTCCTGAAACCATTTCAGGTATATCATGGTTCCCAGTGGAAACATGGGAGTATTTGACCCTACAGAAATCCACAACAGAGGGCAGCTAAAATCACACATGAAGGAGGCTATGATAAAGCTTGGTTTTCATCTCCTTTGTTTCTTCATGTATCTTTACAGGTAAGTCTTGATGTTTGTATCTTGAGGTTAGTAAAGCTATTCTTAAGATTCCTATTAGAATAGTTGGTTATAATTTTAATGTGATTTAACTATTTGAAGAGCCTTAGTGGAAGCAATGTTATTTATCATCGCAATGTATTATAAGATATCCCAAACGGTTCTACACTTGACTTCGTTTATGCCACATTTTCTGCCCGATAGGGATAGTTTTAAACTACGAAATTGATTATATGCCACTTTATTTCAAATGCTGTTGTTTCATAAATCTTGGATTTGTCAAAAATACTCTTCTATCCCACTATTGCAGAGAGCAATCAAGCTTATTTCAAGCTCTACACCTTTTGACATTGTCTTTCTTTTCACTCTTTATAGTATGATCCTGTCGTTAATAAATGACTGAAAATGAAGTGGCCAAATGAAGTATTATGGTTGCCAAATTGATGTTTACTCCATTGAAATACTATGAAGCCACAAGTAACTCTCAAGAAAATCGAGACCAGTGATGTCATGCAGTATATTTTTTCCTCTTTGAACAAAACATATTTTTGCTGTATTTTTAACATATAAAATATTTTAGAAATTACAATACCATGTTTTTGAAACTGTTGTTTTGTTCTTACTCAAATCCATTTTCTTACTGTATTTAATTCTTATGTAATGTAAAGATTTTGCAAGAATACTGGTTACCTAATGGAGCAAATTCACTTATTAGAGTGAAGCAGCAGCTATAACCGTTTCATTGAAGATTTTATCATATAAAAGGAAGCTTACCACAGACGAATGACCAATGTTTTCTTTCCTAGAGGCAACATTTTCAATATGGTTCATTTATATAAGTGTTTAAACTGAAGGCTGAAATATGTTTAGTGGCCAAGCATTTGTCAGTTCAGTGTTACTTTCCACATGTGCAACCAGTTTCCTTCACTTTAAACTGTTTTAGCTCACTTCTAACATTCAGGTCACACACAGCCACTACAATACTTTCTGAAGTGCTTTTTCAAACATCTCTTTTTAATATATTTTTTCAAGACTGTACATACATACATATATACACCATTACCCTGAAAAGATGACCTCCTCTGAAAGTAAAACCTAGCTTGATTTTTACATGTGCACCAATATATGTGCACCCCTAATAGGTTATAGTCAGTGGATGGCATCCTGAGAAAATAAGACCTGGTGCCTTTTATGGTGGCAAAAAAAAAAATAAGACAAGGTCTTATTTGTGTGTGTGTGTGTGTGTGTGTGTGTGTGTACATGTGTGTGTGTGTACATTGTGTGTGTTTTCTGAGATTTTCACAGGTGTTTGTAAGTCTTTGGTTATTCGGATTTTTCCCACGTAAAATTGGAAGTATCTTGGTGACGTTTCGACGAAATCATATTCGTCATCTTCTCGAAACGTTGCCACTATCTGAAGACATGGTAACGATTACAAGGGAAGAAACCTGAGACACCAATTTTGCATATACAAACACCTGCTACAAAGACACACACGCATACCCTCCCATACATACATACACACACATTCATTCATTCTTTGCCTGTATTATAATGGCAGTAAGCCACATCCAAATTGAAGCTGTGCAGTATATCTGCAATCCCATTTGTTGTTGGACACTTGGTACTATCATCAGTTCAATACAGGTTGCACTCTTCCAAGCTGAAGACACCTACAGCCATTGGTTCAGTCTGATGTTGCTTGCCCTTTAAGAGAGCTGTTGTCTAGCTTTTGTAGCCTAAGATTTATCGGGATGGTTTTGTGCTCCAAGTGAGTAACTCGGCTTAAGTCTGAGCAGTATGGGTTCCATTTTCACAAGAATTCTTGCTGAATAGTCATGAATTGAGAAGTTGAATGATCATATGTGAATATGTCTTAGAAAGGCAAGGAACTTCTGTTCCTCTCTAGAATGGAATCGAAGTCAAAGCTTATAAAGCTAAGAACTAATCAAATCCAGTTATTTATTTTGTTTATTGAACTGGAAAGAGGGAATACAAATATTTGTTAAGTGCTGTGCACTAACATGGAAAAGTTTAATTAAAAAACTCCAATAGACAATCAGGAATTAATGTAGCTTGAATTGAACGATTTAAGATATGCTTAATATACTACATATTTATAAAATAAAAAATTAATATGCCCCATAAATTAGTAAAACCAGTGAAAATAAATACGGAGCCCCAAAATTCATGTTTAATGTCAGAAAAGAAATTTAAACTACTTAATATAATTCAAGAGGAAAGTAACAAAATCCAGAAATTTTAATAACGCAAACCTTTGAAACATTTAATATCAGTCCATAGCAAATAGTCATTACATACCAAAAGCTCTAAGTGTTAACTAGTTCCACCACAACTCCATATAAATCTTGACAATTTAGAAATTTGAGAACAATAAAAGTTCTTTTCTTGATCTCTACAGCTTGGTTTGTAAATACACATACACTTTGAGAATGTTTCTTCCTCTCACATTTTTGGAGCCAATAGCTTTTTCCATCTGTGCCAGTAAGTGTTAAGAATCAAATCTAGTACACTTATTTTTAACAATGAAACACTTAAAAAATGGGGCACACTGTACTTCAAATTTATAAAAATATATTTGTATTAACCAAATTTTAATGTTAGAGGACAAGACAAATACACACAACATGACTTAAAATTATTCAGTAAAACATGACATGTACCTAGTTGGTTCCATGACTGATTCTGTTTTACACACACATTCATACCATACACACTTTGCTGAATTCTTCTATATGAAGTCAGCAAGTAGCAAACAGGTTTCTAGTTTGTGTTCCAGCAACAAGAGCAGCTATTGCAGACAACACTGCACACATCAATTAAGTCTTCCCTATTCAAATGTTTCCAAAATTATAATTATCTGTCATACGAGTGGTTTGTTGTATGGCAGCTGAAAATGGATGCAAGCCAATGCGATATATATAGATAGATAGATAGATAGATATATCTACATATATGGAGTATTAACGATACATGGTTAGTAATTTATCTGAAATGCATCAATCCGAGGCAACTTGTGTGCTTTGGGATACAGATAGGGGGCACCAATTTTTACTGAAAATTGGTTCATTTTCCCTTTCTGCCCCAAATTATAAATTAAGACATTCTTCTGCTGTTAAAAAGGTTACTAACTCTCCTTTCCCTAATATATCTATTGCCAGCATAAAATTAGTATGAGAAATAATTTTAAGCCATTTTAAAAGGGTGGGAGATTTTTTTAGTTAACATGGCACTAAACACCTAGTATTATTTAAATGTCATTCAACAATACCAGTTTGGAAGTCAGAATGAAATTATTAGGGGAAAAAATGAGTAATTTTCCACCTGTGATTCCATATTAACTTTTTCTTGTGTTCCCCATTTCAAAACTGAGGAAAGCTAGCTACACATTTACAAGGCTATTTATGGGTTACATAAAAATTAAATTCCTTTTTCTCTTTTGTGCTATTTTTAAAGTGACTTACCTGATAAAGATGAGAAGCATTGTGACAAGATAATTTATGGTTGGTGTGCCTAGTTTGGAATTGATGGTCAAAATGCTAACATGTTTTCATAGATCACCTCTGTTGTATGAACAATTAATGATTTACAGCCGAGGTTGAGAAATATCTACTCTATGAAAATGAAAATATTGCAGATACGCCTCTTCCATATCTTTTTACAATGGGGAATTTAATTTTTAGTTTATATGAAAAGTGACAATAGATGCTTTCCAATCCACATGCCAGAAAATATTGGTGTGCTTTGTCCACCCACAAAAAGTCCTGGCAGTGTTAACAATGCGAGACAATTGGACAAATTAGTCTCACAATATAGTCATAGCAAGTTGAGCCTGGCAACAGATGTTAATTCTACTTCTGGAGCTGCTACATAAGAACAGCATAGCTTATATTATTCAGTGACATTTCGAAGTGGAACTTTCAAAACATGACTCTTAATCAGTTCCATTCTGAAATGCTTTTATATGTATTTTTTGAATTAGAAGGAAGCTCATAAGTAATATGCTCACTTCGGTGCTTTTAATTTAGTTTCCCCTTAGTATTATATTTCAAAGAAGGGTAAACTATAGGTTCAAACATGTTTATTAAAGTATGCATAAAATTTTACTTGCAAGCATCAGACTGCTTTGAATAACCTGAAGAAATTAAATTATGCAAACTGTTTCAAATTCAGCCATTCCTGATTTTTGCTCTAATGTCCTAAAATAGTTTCGAGTTAATAAGCAATTTTAGTGCCAGTACCATGTTGGTTATAGAGATGTAAAGCATTTCAAGATGTTGAATGGGAGTATCTGCAAGTATCTGTAATAAATAAGAATTACAGAAGCTCAAAAATAACGATTAAGCAATTTCAAATAAAAGAACATAATGTCAAATGAACAGAATATATATATATGAATTGACTATAGCAAACATAAAGAAATACTACTCCATAAAATGAATTTAAATAAAATGAGCCACATATAGAGTTACATCTATTAGAGAACTTAAAAGGAAAGCAATGTTACTTTAAAAGAATTCTGTAAGCCTGGTCTTCTAAAACATTTTTAGTCATCTGAGTTACAAAAGCTAAATGATTACATTACGTAATTGGAGTACCAGCTTTCCTAATTTGAGAGTGTTTAAATTTTTTTGTGAGACATAACTAATTAAACCAAATGCTATGAAGATAAGCATGTGCTAAATCTGAGTTAAGAAATACACTGAAGTGCACTGACTGTGATTGCTTATCACAGAATCTGAGTATTAAAGACCATGCTTAAGCTGAAGCAATGTACATTCTCTTCCAAATTTTGGACTTTCCTCAAAATTAAAGAGCTTTCCATTTATTTTAGCTTGATTGGGCTTTATTTTTTCCATATGAATTGTTATTTCATTGTTACACAGAGGTATGTCCTTCCATCTTTTAATTTAGAACAGTTACACAGATCAAACACCAGGCCATTTTTGGGTGGGAGGGGTTGCATATAAAAACTAAAGACAACAACCCATTCCTAACATCAAACTATTAACAAGCATCCCCTGAGAAAACAATTATGGGGTTAACATTATGTGGAACACTTGTATAATGTACATATTTAAATTCACAAAGTCAATCCACTAATTTTGGGAAATGATCTTAAGATATTATCCCATTCCCATTTTATTTTTTAACATTTCAAATAAGAATCACTGCACAAGTTTTAGCCAATCTGGAATTTTCATTTTATTAACTTCAGAAATTACATTGTAATAGTTTTATTGGTGATTCTGAAAGCTTTCAAATTATTAAGTTGGTAAACAAAGGTTTTTTTTAAATAATACTTTATATAATCTGTGTAAAACTCCTGCTAGCCAAATGGTCTTACACAACACTCAGAAGGAGCACCAATTATACTGCATTAACTTGTAGATGACACTTTTTAAGCTGGTTTATTTTCCAAACGTATACAAATCAAAGTCATTTTAATGCTATAAATAATTTATTCTTAAAAAAATTTGTGCTGTTCACCCATTTATAGGGTTACAAGCTACGTGAAAAGTACAAAACCTTTTGTCAAGTGTGATACTGAGAGTGCTTTTCATGTCATTCACTGGTTTTACATCTGGATTTGGATATACTGCGCAACGGGCAAGGCTAGAATCCATGAACCAAGCTGCAAAGATCTCGAGCTAAATAAGGCAGACTCAGAGAAACAAGAGAAGGAAATACTTTCCTATCCAACATGTACTCTTCAGACTAAAGCACTCTTTCTATCAAGCTTTCTAAACTGTTAAATAAAAGGTTTTCCAAACAAGCATTTAAACTTCATTACACAGAAGAGCAACAAGAACAGTAGTCTGCCTGACAAAATGGCAGAAGGGGAAAAATGTATATACGGAGTTCAATGGTTAGCCTGAATGTAGCACAGTTCTTCACAACCGATGGGGGGTTACTTCAACATGGTGTCCAACAACGTTCTAACGATGTGCTTCATCTCAACTGTTTACTATGAAGCAAGGTGGTAAAATGTTTGGCCCCAGTCGGGCTTAAAAAATGGTTCATTTTCATGATGAGCATGTCTGTCCAGCTATCAATCATGTTTGTTTGCACCAAATCCCAAGCCATTTAAAATACGACTAAATTTAAGTTAAACAGAAGTCGTCTGCTCCGAATTCACCATCAACTATCCATGCTACTGCATTCCTCTAAGGGGAAGAGATAAAATGTAAACAAAAATATATTAAGAACGTCCATATTGTTTTGTATATTTCAGTCATGATATATGCACATTTTAATCTCACAAAAATAAAATCAATCACTGTAAATTCACTTTATTCACTGTAAACTAACTGAACAGCAACAATAAGGATTGTATTCTTTGTGGCTACCAAGCAAGAGCTTTTACAAGTTTCTTGTGCAAAACTGTACAAGAAATGGAATGGAATGAAAGAGCAATTGACAGAAAAAGTATATGCAGAGAAAAAAAAACTGGTAATGTCTAGTGTTCATATCAATGCATATTGCCCAACCAGCTGAAACCAGTCCTTGAGTATTTCCTCCTTTATAGCAATTATAGGGAGGTGAAATACAATATCCACATTCCAGCAAATGTGTACTGAACATGGCTTCTGCAACTGATGTCTAGAATTATTTTGAACTCCCGGTTAGTTATGACCATATGCTTTTGTGTTTGTGTGCACCAGAAACCTTGGGGCAGACTATATATGCCATTCTGGATCACATTACTGAGGGAATCTTGGGACAGAGCTCTGAGTAATTTACTGAGTTATAGCCCTCTGTCTAATCCAGCCTATTTTCAAATTTTTTCAGGAAGGGGATTGGGTTCTGCTTTAGCAACAATTTGGTTTGATTTTATTTAATTTTTAGGAAATTTTTATGCTAAAGCTGTTTTATATAATTCCCCCCCACAAACATATTTGAATTAGAAATATTAGAAAAGGGACAGCTAGGACTGTAATCCTGCCTATAGCCTGGTGGAGCTCACGTAATTCAAAAGACAAAATGAGAAAGGTTGCTATCTGAAGTGCAGCAGAGTCAGGAGAAAATTTTGTTTATTAATACAGTTTAATTGTCAACAATTCTGGATATGATGGCTGTCTATCATGACTACTAACCTGAAAGCAGTACCAAAATACAGATGGGTCAGATGGGTTGGGCAGAAGTTTTTATATAGTTACAAAAATGTGTATACTTCATTGTTGGAAATTATGTGGATTATGATAATCTTGAAAATAATATAAAATTTATGATGATACAAATGGCAATACAGAAAAAACGTGGAAGATTAAATTACTCATTTCAAAGATGGGCTCAGCCTCTCTGCCAAACTTTTTTGAGTGATACTGTCAAGGCTACTTTTTAATTCAGCTCAATAAAGGAAAGGATGCAGAAGCAATGCCAGTGGAGCAATCCATTACATCTTTGTGGCTGAAGCCTAAGAGATTGGCTTCTGGTCAAGAACTGAAAGTCCATTTAAATTCCAATTCAAACAGCTGCAACCCTAACCCTTAAACAATTGTTCATCCAGTTTGAAAACCCCTGTAATATAAACTATCATAATTCTATCCACAAACAGCCAGCATCTACTACTCTGCACCACACATGTACCAGTACTTCAACCCATCAACAATAGAGTACAACCAATCTATCAGCTGTTAAAAATATACTTCTTTTCCTGAACTTTAACAATTTTTAAAAGGAACCTGCAATTCTTTAAAATGTGGTCTTACACATGATTGCTTAGGTGACTGAATTTCATTGACTCCTATTTCTAATGCAGTTTCATAAGCCTTTGCTACCTTCATAATATAGTAATGGCAAAATCCTAACCTAGTCTAACCTCAGTAGTTTATATATAATTAACACCAGGGAGACAAGATTCGAACCTCCACAGCACTTAATCTGACTTGAAAATCTTTATGTTGTTGTAAACAGCCCAGTGTCATTTGGGTAAAATGGGGGCATAGAAATTTAGTAAATAACATTTAAGGTGTGATATTTTCATCTAGTTTGATGTGACACGTAGATCCAATGATTGCTAACCCCCAGTGTCGAAGGATCATACAGTAAAAGTAGTAAGATTTCTTTCTACTTTCATTACACAGAGCATGTCCTGGGAAGTTTGTTTAAATAGGTCTTTATCAATTTAGTATACCCCAAATTGTGGTTCAATATTAACCAGAACTAGGTTTGGACCAAATGAGTAATGATTAATCTAAAATCTTTGTGTGATTTGTCTATCCCAACAACCCAGAACAATCAATCATATTCCAACATTTCCTTGATGTCTGAGACCATCCAGCAATATGTGAAAGCTAACCTATTTTACAAAGAAAAATAAAAAGTAATGAATTCTGCAAAGTAAGAGAAATGTGCTTTAGCATATTTTTTTAAGTGCTTCTGCTTTGACAAATATAGTCAGTCTCCAATGTTTTGTAAATACATAAATATATGAGATTGTAGTCTTGGCTGTCACTACATAAGGTGCATCCAGGGATGGGTTCCTACCAGTTCACTGGTTGCCCACTTTGTGGGCATGCTTCCCGATCTCCTGTCAAATGCGCGCTGTGCGCGATTGACTTCGGAATCCGTGTTCTGCAAGCACTCTGATCCAACAGCTGCGTGCAACTGTTGGATCAGAAGTCAATCGCGCGCAACACGGGTTTGACAGGAGACCGGGAAGCGCGCCCACAAAGCGGGTAACCAGCGAACCGGTAGGAACCCATCCCAGGGTGCATCACTGGAAAAGGTATTGAATATAGTCATTGCTGTAGTAATATGAATTGAAATATCAAATTATTTAGTCAAATGTTGCTATGCATGGGCTCTGTAAATCTAAATCCATCTGGCTCTTGCAGTGGTTACAGCTATTCCTCCAAGAAGGAGTAAGGGAAAAAATATAAGTATTAAAGTCCTGAATATCGAATGTAAGTCCCAACCATTCAGCCAGAGAATGTCTCCTCAAAGGCATGAGAATGCTGAGAAAAATGTAATTAGGTTTGTGAGACTGTACTTTACTTCAATATCCATTAGAATCACTTAATATCAGCCCTCTACAGAGTAATGTTCTTTTATTGTTTAGGTATGGATGAGATCTAAGCTATTTAGTACAAACTTTGAAGGGATTGAATAAATCCAAATCGTATTATTCTTTTTTGTCTGGAGTAATATGATTTAACCCACCATTTTATTCCTCCTTTCCAGTCTTTACATTTTATGATACTAGCAAAATGCTTTGCTGGAGGCATATTAACCAAGGCTAAGTGGCCATTTTTGGGTGGTGATGGTATTGTAGGAGTGAATTCCTATAGTGGGCAGAAGGTTGAACTAGAAGATATCTAAGGCTATTCAAACCTTTCACTGTAGGATTAAATTATGCATACACCATGAACTTTGCAAATCACAGTATTTAAATACAATAAGGAAAAATAAACATAAATAATTGTATCTTAAAATCCTTCCCTCTCATAAAATTAGTTTATTTTTTTACCTTCAATATCCTGGCTGTCTACAAAAGGTGATGGTCCCCATATTCTAACAGTGCCATCATCAGAGGCGCTGGCCATCATGGATGGAATTTGTGGGTTCCAGCTCACGCAGTTGACTGTACGTGTGTGCCCCGTCAGTTCCGCAATTGGCAGCTCACTACGTTTGTGCCAAATATATACTTTATGATCTAAGACAGATAGGTTTGAATAAACATGAGATCCTAATATTTTAAATATGATCTGTAATCAACATGACAATCCATGTTTCCATTAAAAAAATTCCATGCATATCCCAAAACAAAAAAACACTTAATGCTACATCCAACAGTTTCAAGGCCTTTAAAATTCCATATTTAAACTAACAGCATGTACTGATTTTCTTTCCAAAATGAAGATATTTGTAGAAAATTAAATATAAAGGTAGGATTTATATTATCTAATTAGGAATGTTTATATGCTAATTTGTATTAATAATAAATTTACATTGAAGATTGAAATTGAAAAATTGAAAAGCTCTGAATTCTAATTCCTATATTTTTTAATTTTACCATTTTAATGATAGGTATGGGGATTTCCCCAGAAAACCTTCTGTCTTTTGAATAAAGGCCGCCATTTGTGATTGGAACATGGTATTTTATCTATGATTTTAGTCAGCCATCCTACACTAAATTAACTGTATGATATCCTATTCAGGAACTTACTGCTGAATGAAAAAGATAGTGGAGATACCAGGCAATGCCAGCCCACATTCAGAATAAGAGGAAGTTACATTCAGATAACGCGTTTGCTTTTAAGTATAATGCCCAATAAAAACACTTTTTGTCAGTATTTACTTTAGCCAATAAACAATCCATTTCAGTTTGTTCATGACACAGCCAAGTTGTAATTTACAGCTGTAACTCTTGTTGGTGTCTTCCATTACATTCACATAAAACATTTAATAAGCTGAACATATGAATGGAAACTTCTGTGCCACTGCTAATTTATTTATTCATTCATTTATTTTATTAGATTTATACCCCGCCTCACTTCCCCAGTCAGGGGGAACTCGAGGTGGCTAACAACAAGTTAAAATACATAATATATAATATAAAAAAGCTAAACAACAATCAAAACATTCAAAAAGTGGGGGGGAGGGGCCCATCAATTCCAGGCCATCTGACAGAGCCAGGTCTTTATGGCTTTACGGAAGGCCACAAA
>JANHGC010007796.1:3437-14654 GCA_027560395.1 Boaedon fuliginosus
TACTCCTTATGGTTAGGAGTCAAAGTGCTCCATACTATGGCATTGTTTGTTTGTTTGTTTGTTAGCAGTGCAGGTTGGGTTTTACAGCTGGGATCATGATTGGGTGACAAACAGAACCCACCCTCTTATATCAATAGAAGAGAATATCTATAGCTCAGGGTTGAACTATGGCTGAGGAACGTGAAATCTTCATGTTCCCTAGTCAGGTATTGAAACAACTGCATGAAAACAACCAAGTTCAGAGACCATCAATGGCTCCACAGTTCCCTCCTAGGCATTTGTGGCTGATTTGCAAAGCAGTGGAAAAAGAAAAAATTCTCCTCTCTTGATTTTCCTCTGCATTCCCTCCACCCTGACTCTTTTACCCCCTCTGCCAGTCAGGGGAAGAGATCCCAGGGGTTATGCACCAGGGAAGGTTTAATGCACATCACCTGTCCAGCACACGGCTTCTCCCCTGCTGATGCCCCGTTCCCCTCCCTCCTCGGCCACTTTGCTTGTAAGGAGTGAGAGTGTGATTGAGGAATTGTCTGCCAAGCCTGCTGTGCCACAATGGGGGTCAGCCATGGGTAAACAATCTCACCGGCTTTGTGAGGGGATTTTTCTGAATGAAACGGTGCGTTTGAAAGCAGCTGCCAGGGAGCTATGGCAACCGCAGGATCTTCCGTCTGGCTTCACTTCAAATGCTCGCATCCGGGCGATCAGAAAAGGAGGAACAGGAGGGGGTGGGAACCCAGCAAACTTCTGAAGCACTACTTGGGCTACTGTAGCTCCCAACGTGTGTAGACTTTCTGAAGCCTCTCTTCCTTCAGAGCTGCTCCTTGAAGATAACCTTGGTCAGCAGGAGGGTTGATTGAAAAAGAGTAAAGATGGAAGCAATAACAGTACAATCAAAGGGACGTTTTGGATTGAGGGCCATGGGCACCATTTTGATTCCTCCAGATAGGCCTCCTGATTAGTCAACTAAGTTCTGTGACGAACTTACTAAAAATTACTTTCTGTGTTCATTTTGTTTTATATTAGTCTGCCATCTAGCATCTCAGGAAATATCTCCCACTTCCAGTTTTATCTCACAAATTTGGGAAGAAAGCTAGGCTGAAAGATATAGCTCTACACCAGGCATGTCCAAAGTCTGGCCCTATTCAAATTTTGGGTGACCTGCTGAGGAGGCACTGCCGCCAGGTGGGAAAGCAGCCATAGCTCTGCCCTTGCCCTCAAACACTGGCTTGCCTGGCAGCAGAGGGCCAGGACTAGCCTTCCCATCCTGTGGGCAGCCCCAGCAAAGCTACGCCGGCCCTCCGCTTTTTTCTGCTTTTTTGAGGGGGTGGGGGGCTGCTGCTGCTGCCGGGAAAAAAACAGAAAAAAATGGAGGGCCAGCATGGCTTTGTTGCATAGCACCGGGGCTGCCTTCCCGCTCGGCTGCCTCAGACCCACGCGGTGATGTAACATCCCCTCCAGGGCCACCTCTCACCTGGGAAGGAGCACGCAGCCCAGCACTTCTTCCTTTTCTCAGTGGCAGCAACAGCAACAAGCCCCCTTGCTCGCCATCGCCGTCACCGTCAGGATCGCCAAAGCTGCTTCTCCAAAGCTGCGACGAACAGAGCCCGCAGAGTGGAAAGGCTTTTGGAGAGCCTTCAACCTTTCTTCAAGCCTTTCTACTCTGTGAGCAGCCCGGTGCTAATCAACAAAGCCACGCCAGCCCTCCGCTTCTTTGTTTCTTTTTGTGGGCTGCTGCTGGTGGGCAAGAGGAGGCTCTGATCGTCACAGCTTGGAGAAGCAGTTTTGGTGATCCTGACGGTGGCGATGGCGAGCAAAGAAGATAACTGTCATTGCTTTCAAGCATTTGCTGAGTTCACATATTACCCTAATGAACTAAATAAACTATCACTGGTTGGATTCATCAGCAATCATCCTAAGTCTTAAGTCATGGCTCCCCATATAACCTCAGCTAGATTTATAGCCTGAACACACAGAATGGGTTCAGATATTGCAGCAAAATGTTTATTGGATCCAGAAGTTGTGGGACCTTCATCACTGGAAGCTTCCAAGAGGAGACTGGGCTGCCATCTGTCAAAAATGGTGTAGGGCCTACTTGGGTGAGGAGTTGGACTAGATGATCTACAAGGTCCCTTCCAACTCTGTAAATCTGTATCTGTATCTAAGAATAAACTACTGGAATCAGGTTTTAGCCAAAATCAAGCAGATCTCTTTATATGTTAGTATGTTGTTTAACCAGACTTGAAAATCCTCAAGGACTATTAGAATCTCATCATCAGAACTGTTTCTGTCAAGTTTATTTATTTATTTAAATTTGTAGGCTGCCCAATCCCGCAGCACTCTGTTGCATAGACCATATCATGGTTTGTTTGGATTTTACTTTGTATGTTTTTTTTTTAAATAAAGCTATTAAGTGTTTGTCGACAGATTATTAACAGGCAAATCATAGTTTGCTGTGGTATAATTTGGGAAATTAATCAAACTTCTGACACACTTTTTTTCTCCAGTAGTTTCTGAATATAAAAAGAATAAGGAGGAAGCCAATGGGGAGGGGGGTGGGAGGAAATCTAGCCGTGTCACTTTGTGTTTAAAAAGATTACAACAAGTTGTGATTTATACAGATGGATCTTATAAGGGCATGGTCCTCTCATAGCAATTCATTTATCATCATTATTATAGATGACATAGGATATATATTATTAATATATCATGACAAATTCGCTTTAGTCTCTGCTGTCTTTCATTTTTCCTTCCCTTTTATATTTTGCCCTCTTCAGTTTTCAACCACTAATCCTCTCTCAAAATCCCATTTATCATGTATTATTTCTGCTGCTTGCTTGCTTGCTTTCGCTGCTTTGAACTTTAACCCACTACAGATTTAGATGTTCTCCTGTCTATCATTAAGATGTTATTTCAAAGCGCCTCCGCTTAGTCTTCCATCTCCTTTAAGAACACACATCAATTCATGCACGAATTTGGGCCCTCAGTTAGACGAAGTTAACTGATGAAGTCTCCCCCAGGTTGCCGTTTTTAGGGAGCAATTTTTAAAAAATAAATCCCATGTGGATAAAAAAGTAAGACACAGCTAAAATTGAAATTAGATGGGCAAAATTGTCCTGAATTCAAATCTAGTCCAGAGGGTCAGAAAATGATTGTTTTGTGTGTGTGTGTGTGTGTCTTGCTGAGAAATCTTCTCAGCAAGACCTAACTTTCTGGTGTTATTGTAGTTTTTTCTCTAGTCTGTCTAGAGAGAAAAGTTGTGACTTGATGTCCTCTTTGGTTTTCTGCTCGAGGGCTACGATATTAGGACTGTAAACATTTTGAAGACAACTAGATGACAGGGAAGAGATTTTTATTAAATCTTTCTTTTGCCATCTAGTAGTCATTTGGATTTTTTTTCAGTTCAGGTAAGGTAGCCTCTTCTATGTAACTGTATGTATTGTGTATGTGTATGGGCCTTTTACTAGTGCCTCCAGTTTTATTGGCAATATT
Organism: Boaedon fuliginosus; assembly: GCA_027560395.1. Taxonomy (NCBI): domain Eukaryota; kingdom Metazoa; phylum Chordata; class Lepidosauria; order Squamata; family Lamprophiidae; genus Boaedon; species Boaedon fuliginosus. The sequence goes on from JANHGC010007796.1 coordinate 6,924, forward strand.
TCAGAAGTGGTTTGTCATTGCCTGCTTCCTAAGGGGCTAAGAGGGTGTGACTGGTCCAAGGTCACCTAACTGGCTTCGTGCCTAAGGAGGGACTAGAAATTACAGTCTTCCAGTCTCTAGCCTAATGCTTTCACCACTACACCAAATGTGGGACAGAAAATATATTCATATCATCAACTTTTGGCATCTTATTCCTCTTGTCCCTTGATTTCTTTTCCCTGGGTTTGAACTTTAACAGAGTTGCCTGTCTTCTTCCTGTCTTCATATTGCTTTGGTTTAAGAAGTACAAGGAATAGAATAGAATAGAATGGAATGGAACATAATAGATTGGATTAACAGAGTTGGAAGAGACCTTGTAGGTCATCTAGTCCAACCCCACCCCCCCACCGCCCAAGCATGAGACCCTACACCATTTTCAACAAATGGCAGTCCAATCTCTTCCTGAAAGGCTTGAGTGATGATGAATAGAAGATAGCTTGGTGCAGTTTGGTGTAGTGGTTAAGGAATCAGATGGGAAACCAGGGGACTGTGAATTCTAGTCTTGCTTTAAGCACAAAAACAGCTGGGTGACCTTGGGCCAGTCTCTCTGTCTCTCTGTCTCTGTCTCTGTCTCTGTCTCTGTCTCTCTCTGTCTGTCTCTCTCTCTCTCAGCCTAGGAAGCAGAGTCAGACTTTCTTTCAGAAGAAAGAAAGAAAGAAGAACAATATAAAACAATGGAGAAACTTCTCCCCCCCCCCAGTTATATCTCACATTTGGTGGTACTTACTGAAGCATAACTGAGGTAAAATTGCAGTTTGCTCACAGATACCTTTGGAATTTGGGAGTTCAAGAATCCTTTTCACATTTCACTGAGATCGGGCTCTGATGAGCAGAGCACTCCTCTTGAAGTGCTTACTTAACACAATAGGAGAGAAGCAGCCAAGCAGCACTGAGTACAGGGTTTTACGGGGTGGAAAAAGAGAGAGAAAGAAACAGGCAATAAATTGGAGGGCAGTTTTACTGAAATTTTACAGTGCTTTTAGTTACCATTTTTGGAAGAAATATAGCAAAGTAAAGATGGTCTTCCATGTTAATGCAGTTCCCGGTGAAGGAAAAGGGACATATAGACACAGTATCATTTTTCACCAACAGATCCCCAGGGTTGAGAGACACAACTGACAAATCAGTTGTGGTGATAGAAGGGCCTCATCTCTCAGTTGTGGTGAAGAAGACAATGTTATCTCCAGAGTTGTTGGGTTTGGCTACCATGGTAGGCACAAGGAGATACAGTCTTCTTAAATAACTTCATCAGTGGGTGATAGTAGAAATGACTAGGCTGCATAGAATCCATAAAAGTCATCAATGGTCTTATCTTGAAACCAACCTTCAGAACAGTATTCAGAAACAGACTGGATGATGTAATATTCTATTCCAGACATATTCCTGGAACATACAGGGAGACCACAGGGAGAAAGGCATGACTTGCAGCTAGAGTGGAAGAATGCTTAGTTTTTCTGAAAGTTACAGCTTCAGTTGCTTGAATCTCTATTTTAAAGGATTGGTCTCACATAGTGGGAGACTTTACTTCTTGATAAAGTGGGACAGTATTTAGCAAGATGGTCTGATAAAGTAAGATAGTACCGAACAAGATGGCCTGACCTGCCATGTTTCCCATATTTAATCACAAATTAGTCACCCACATGTCACAAAGTATTGTGCAAATCTGGACCATCCATTTGGTTTATAATAGATTGCAATATCCCAGGAGTCTGGTTAGAGAAGTAGACCATTTAAGGAAAGTGCGGACAAGCATAATATGAAAATAATGCAGCAGCAGTCATGGAGAGTTCCAAGCAATGTTCTAAAACATTTTCTTAAAATATCAACTCAAATATCAAAATATCAAATATCAAAATATCAAAATATCAAAATATCAACTCAATATGTGAGTATCTATAATGCCTTATTTTTTTTTTTTATTACTCAGAAGATTTCAGTCTGGAAAAAGGAGAAGCATGTGAGTTCACAGATTATGCTACACCATTGTTTGCTGCATGAAACAAAACAACTAGATTCATACAGCACACTAAGCTGCAGACCATGATTTGATGATGATGTTACCCATTCAGTCATGTCTGATTCTTACCAATTCTATGGGCCAGGTCTCTCCACCTCTTCCAATCTTGCACTGCTTCTTTGAGTTCTCCTATCCTCTGGCTGGTGTCAGCTTTGATGATGTCCAGCCACCGTGTTCTTTGATGGCCTGGTTTCCTTTTACCACTAACGCTTCCAAATATAATTGTTTTCTCTAGTGAATTTCCCCACATGACAAGTCCAAAATAAGTGAGACGGAGTTTTTTTATTTTGCCTTTCAGTGACACATCTGATAGTATGCACTCCAATACTTCCTTGTTAGTCACCTTTGCTGTCCAAGGAATTATGCAGGAGCCTTCTCCAGCACCACAGTTCAAATGATTCAATTTTCTTTCTGTCTTGCTTTTTAAGTTTATTTTTATTTATTCGATTTATACCCCGTCTCTCTTCCAACTTTCAGACCATGATTTGCAAACCAATAATACCATATTCATGCAACACTCTGAAGCAAAATCCAAGGGAATCACATAGTGATTTAACAGAGGGTACGACCTCTTTTGTAATGTGCCTTTGGATATAATTTCAGGCATACTGTTGTGTCTCTCGCTTGAAAGGGAGCTGTACACATGGGTAATTCTTGAAAAACATTGGGCAAAGCTACAGACTATTTCAATAGCTTGTGAGAAAAGGCAGTTTATAAACTTGTAAACACTGAAGACAAAATCATACAGTCCCAAGGACTTGCATAGACTGGGAAAAATCTGTCCTGCGCACATTCAGAATAATGTTTTTCTTCCTTATGTTTCAAGTCTTTCTAGTATTTCATTTCACAGATGTGGTCAAGATGTGGTCAGACATAGCTTAGTGTACTGTATGACTCTAGCCACTCTACAATACCTGGGGAGACTTAGTTTCAAATTTCAATTCGATCAGAGAAGCTACTGGCTGATCATGCGCCACGCAGTAACTCTCAATACATCTGACCTCCCAATGTTGTTATGGGGTGGAGTTTGGAGAAGAGTTACTGATTTAAATAAAGTCCTGGAGTTATAAAAGGGAGATATAACCATCCATCTGGGAAAAAAGGGGAGACAATGGAATGGAACAGAATGGAACAGAAAAAAAAACCAAAACAGAACAGAACAGAATAGAGCCATGATGGTGAATCTATGGCACACACATGCCAGAGGTGGCACGCAGGGCCCTCTCAGTGGGCATGTGCACTATTTCCAGATGCTTTTCTGGTTTCTGGCACACATGTTTTGAAAAACATCCTGAAAACATCCCAGAAAAGGCCAAAAAACAAGCATGCGCGCACTGGCCAGCTCGTCTTTGGTTTTCTGGCACTCCAGCACCCGCACATGCACGCGCGTTCCGGTTTGGGCGCTCAGTACCAGAAGGGTTCGTCATCACTGGAATAGAGTAACAGAGTTGGAAGGAATCTTGGAGATCTTCTAGTCCAACCCTCTGCTCAGGCAGGAAACTCTATACCGTTTCAGACAAATGGTTAACTGTCCAGAAATTTCTTCTTAGTTCTAGGTTGCTTCTCTCCTTGATTAGTTTCCATCCACTGCTTCTTGTCCTGCCTTGGGTGCTTTGGAGAATAGCTTGACTCCCTCTTCTTTGTGGCAATGCCTGAGATATTGGAACCCTGCTATCATGTCACCCCTAGTCCTTCTTTTCATACCCAATTCTAGCAACCGTTCTTTATGTGTTTCAGCCTCCAATCTTCCAATCACCTTTATTGCTCTCCTCTGCACCCATTCTAGAGTCTCAATATCTTTTTTATATCTTTTTTACAAGTGTGATTTTACCAAGGTATTATGAAGTGGTATTAACACTTCATGTGATCTTAATTCTATCCCTCTGTTAATGTAGCCTAGGACTGCATTGGCTTTTTTGGCAGCTGCAGCACACTGCTGGCTCATGTTTAAGTGATTATCCACAAGGACTTTTAAGATCCCTCTCACAGTTACTACTGTTGAGCCAGGTACCATCTATGCCTGTGATGGCGAACCTATGGCACGCCTGCCAGAGGTGGCACGCAAAGCCCTCTGTGGGCACGCAAGCCACTGGCCCAGCTTATCTCTGCTGCGCATGCATGCACGTGCCTCCTGGCCAGCTTGTCTTTGGGTCTCTGCTGCACATGTACAGGAGTGGTGCGCATGGGGGGTGCGCAGGTGCAGGGATGTGTGTGCATGCACGAGGATGGGGCGCATGCATGGGGGGACGCATACTTATTGAATTTTGGGGATGTGCACCCACACACTTTGGGCACTCGGTGCCGAAAAGGTTAGCCATCACTGACCTATACTATACCTGTGCATTTCGGGTTTTTTGCCTAAATGTAGACTCTTACTTTTTTCACCATTAAATTTCACTTCATTAGATAGTGCCCAATGTTCAAGTTTGTCAAGTTCTTCTGTGTCTTAAGCCTATCTTTTGGAGTGTTGGCTATTCCTGCCAGCTTGGTGTCTTGGTACTCAACTGCTTTGAAACTCATTAAATTTGGTATTCAGTGCATTTTGATGTGAAAATTTTGTCCTGGTACTCGTTTGTTTGGTATTCGATCACAAGCTAGAGCTTGCTGATATCAGCTACTTTGTGACTCGCTACATTATTCCTTATGGGAAAAAATTGTTTGATACTCACCATTTTGGTACTCATTGTGCCTCCTGGAACCAATTAACCTAGAGTACCAAGGTACCACTGTAACATCAATTGGATCACAGATATAACTGAACCATTTACCCATAAAATGTCATGGATAATCACAGTTAAAAATAATATATTTCTGTCAGACAAAGATGTTAAGATAATACAAGCCATTGGTAAGTGTGCACATGCAGCCTGCAGAATTTATGCTTTATTAATAACAAATTAATTTGGTGTATACTATGTGGACCAGAATATTCTGCTCAACTTTAGAATGGTGCCTCGCTCTTGCCTTTTCTTACTGTATCGTTTGCCTTTCTAGTCATCTTGCTGCACTGTATTTTATTTCATTGTTTTTATTATAATAAGCTTAATGGTTCTGTAACATAATAAAATATTCAAAATAGCATCTAAATTATTTTTTTGTGTATAAGCTCTAATACTATTATCACTTTGGGTCAAAACTCTGAGGAAAATGTTTTTAAAACTTGAATTTTCTTTTAAATCTCACCCTGGTTTTTAGCAATATATTCAAATTAAGCACCTTATTTAGTTTATTTCATTGTAAATGAAGTTGTAGTTTTTTTCATTGTAAATGAACATACAGTTTCTGCTTTTGAAACCCCATAATGGTTAGAGGTTCCAGAAAAGTTATCTGTTGCTCCTTAACTTACAAGTCTTTATAGTAAGTTTGGAGGAATTTCATAGTAGTTACCTCTAGGCCTTAGCTATAAAGAGCTTAAAGATCCTAATCTGATAAATCAATGGATATTGATTTATTTCATAAATAATAATTTCATAAATAATATGAAATTCTTTTTCTATTACCTTAAAATGATTTTGATATAACAGCATACGTCATGTATATTGGACACCTCAAAGAATGTTTGAAAAGAGGTGACTACAATTAATGTTTGAGTAATTGTAGATTCCCTCAGGAGTCAGAATGTAAATGCATATAGTTTGACTGTATCCTGTTATTTTTGCACTTGGGGACGACATCAACAAGATTATTAATATGACTCTGGTTCTATTGCATATGGTAAATAACAGTATGTGCATATTATTCTTGGCTGTATCCCCAGTATTTGGAATATATCAAGATACTGTACAAAAAAAGTGGATTTAGAGAGCGTGGGAGTTGACCAGAAAAATTAAACAGCACTGGAAGGAAAAATTAACATTGATTTACAACAGTGTTTTTAACCAATTTTTGAAATAGCTTGCTTTTGACAAGACTTCAAGGAATATTGTCAGTGTTTGGAACTGCTTATTAATGCCATTTTAGGCCTTCTTTCTTTTCATTTATATGTTGCTATATTTATTAAACTTGTGGTCCATTAGTATTTTATACACCTTTGTATAATTGTACTTGTTTGCATACTATTGTTACAAAAAGGTTCCACAAAGGAAATATTTTCAATATTACTCCGCAACTTTCTACTTCTCAATCATAATCCCAATCTTCCAATTTTGCTCCACTTTATTCAAGATTCTTGAAATCTTAATTTTGGCATGTCCTGAAGATTTGAGAATCTCTACAGAGTTTAAGATATCTTGAACCTTTTTTGTTCAAGCGCCTACTTATCACAGTGCTTTCATTATCATTGAAGCTTTACAGTGTAAAATGAGCACCAAACTTTTTTTCATCCACAAATCTATAGCAGGAGACTGGAAATTGGATGCGTTTGGAGGCAGTTACAGTGTGGGATAATGTAGTATTGTCATTTCAGAAGTAAAGTTTTTGTTAAGGTTTTATATAGTCTAATACATTGAAAATAAAAAGGACATTAAGCAGCATTACCAATGCATGGATATATGTTTTACCTTAATAATCCAGGTCTTAAATTGTTTAAAAAGAGGGCAGAAGAAGAAAAAGAAAGGAAATGATAATATTGTTTTGTTTATCATTCTTTACCCTACTTATATTTTAACTATATTAGCCCATGTTATAATGCTAGTAATGCAATTTTAGCAACTATTATTTTGGGACCCTTATTTAAAAGAGATATTGAATGTAAAATTCACCTGAGTGTCCTGGGAATAAAAGCTCTAATAAAGTAAAGAGCTTCTAAGAAATCTTTAGAAAATGCAGTGAAGCAGGTCATGAGACAAGGATTTAATGGCCCCTGAGCTATACGAATAGAATCTCTCTCTCTGTGGGACCTGCCTATATTGGCCTTCAAGAACTGCTGATGGAAAAATTAGGACAACGAAAAAGCTTTTCAGTATTTAGCGATCATTAAGCACTCTAAACATTCTGGCTTGAGGGGATTCATACAATTTCCAAAAACTGTCCTCAGTGGTAATTTACTGGGTTGTTTTTATATTGAGGATCCTTTCTGGAGTTGTAGTTTTTTCAGTGTGTCCCAGTAGATAAAAAATTGTTTGCTGTTTCTCAGAGCAGTAGAGATTCTTGTCATTGATGGCTAGTTTTTAAAGTATTTCAGATGCTATTGGGGACTTCCTTGTTTGTATTCTTCCTTTATTATTTTTACAAATAACTCAAGATGATGAATATATCCTACACATCTTCCTCCTATTTCCTATAACAGCTCTAAGAGGTGGATTGGGCTGAGAGAGATTCACTGGCCCAAAATCACCCAAGTTTTTTACTGGACTCAAGATAACAGCAGGCTTTTTCCTCTTCAGCTTTTGAGTGGGCATCATTTCCTGTCTTATTATCTGCCGCTTTCAAACTTGAATAGATAACCTGTAGATACTAGGCCAGTGATGGCTAATCTTTTCGGCACCGACTGCCCAAAGCACTCCTGAAAATGCAATGCGTGCACGTCCCACACACGTGACCTGCACATGCGCCCCACCCCATGCATGCACATATGCCCCTGCGCATGCAACCTGCCCCCGCACATGCATGTGCATCCCCACACATGCGTCCCACTCCCAAGACTGCACCCCATCCCCATGTATGCATGTGCCCTGCTCCCCACGCATGCGTGGCAGACACCCGAAGACCAGCTGGTCAGCACATGCTCACCGGAG
>JANHGC010007798.1:15583-29534 GCA_027560395.1 Boaedon fuliginosus
AATTAATCAGAATACTTAACAGAATATTCAGCGTTCAGACTACAAGCAGAGACTTCTTCCAAACAGATACACACAAGACCAGAATTTTCTGAACACCATCCAGAAACACACAATATGAATCCAACGAGTTGTTCTCTGCAAGGGTCCATTCCCAACCACACCCTCTTTTAAGTCCTATGGGGTGTGGTCAATTACTGGTCATCAGTGGCTCTTCCTTTTCCCTTCCTTTGCTGCCGCCACCGCCTTCTAATTAACCTCCATGTTTTCGCGTTAATCAAGGCCTCTTCTCTACTGCTATCAGAAGCCAAGGCCTCCTGATAACTATTGGACGGCCCAGCCACAGGCACAATATCAGTAGTCGGTTCCTGCCTTCCATCCGACTCTGGCTCCAGGTCTCCCTCCAAGTCAGAATCGGCTGCCAGATCCGCTGCTGAGCCACAACAAAGAGATTTCCCTTCCCTTAATTGCAAGTTGCTGCTTAGTATTTATATTAGTGGAACCAACATTTCTTCGATGTAGTTTTTAAAAAGAAAGATTCTGCTGTTCTCCGTTCTGTCCATTTTGTAATATGTGATGGGGTTGACTAAAGGGTATTAATTTTTTTGCTTGACAGTTCAGTATACACTTTGTTTAAAATATGTCTACAGCACAGAGAGGTGATACTAACATTACAATTAATTTCTAAAATGTTATGTGTCACCTTTCTATAGTTCCCCTTGACCAGGGAAAAGAGGCGGGGTATAAATCTAATTAAACAAACAAACAAAGTAATTGTGTGATTAAATTTATACTCTAACAAAACCTGAGCATTTTTAACTATCTTTTCTTTCTAGGATAAATGATTGAATGAATGGTAGCATGGCAATTTTTTCTACATGGATTTTAGTGTCTCATATTTTAAAAACATAAGCAAAATTTAAATAACCGATTATCATTCCAAGAGAAACTATTTCAAATTCCATTTTTAATTAACTTTTAAATAATTGCAGAAACTATTTTGGTTTACAGAATTTTCACGATTTTACACCAACTTTTCTGCATGTTACATATCTTAACTACTAACTTTATGGTTTGTTGAATTACCCTTTTATATATAAACAGCAAACCTTTATCCCCTTTTTGTGGACATTCTTATCATAGTTAGTGTACTGTAAATTTAAAACTTAATAATTTAAGTTCTGGAAATATTTCATAATTTAAAAATTATAAAATATTTCCAGAAGTCTATTTGCTACTGTCTTTTAATTACTGAGCACTTGAACATGAAAAATGCTTATGTTTCTGAATAAATGCTCTGTCTTTTTCCTTCTAATTAGAATATTAATATAAGTTTGCTTCTCCTAACAATACTTAATGCATATATTATTCCCTTGAGTGTATATTGAGAGGATACTTATGCAAGGCCATAGATCATTCCTTCATTGCTGGTTAGCATCCTCCTGTTTCAGTGTTCAGTATTTCTAGACAGGAATTGTCTTCCACTCTCTCTGGAATATGACATGCAATGCAACAAACTCTGTCACAAAGAGGTGACAGGGCAGGACAGATACAGCACGGAAGAAGCATTATACAAACCGAGAGAACTATGACAGCTGCAGCTATAATGAATGTTCTGTGATTGGTTTCAAGTTCAGGCAGGTGAGATGGGAAGCTGTTCAGGGTGAGTTGTTAAATGGATAGATTTAAGCTCAGGCACTGAGGGAAGAAGAGGAATGTTAGATTACTCAGGCAGGTGGCATATGAATGAGCTGAGGGATTTGCTTCTGGTTTCACTCTCTTTCAAAATCAGCAAATGGGAGAGGACTTTAATTATGCATCTGAAATAGGTTGGATCCTTGCTGCAAAAGGCTTTTTGTGTGTGTCAAGTACAACATTAAATAAATGCAAGCTTTAAAAAAATGCAATAATCAAAACCTTTGGTTTTTTTCCCTCTGTGGGTAGCACATTGAGGAGAAAAATTCCTTCTTGAAGTACATTATTACTTAAATTTGTTCCTGTGGAGGAGAAATATAAAAATAAAGGCATACCCAAAGGGCACTATAAAATTCTAACCACCGGCTTGTCCATTTTTAAATAACCAGTTTTAATTCCACTGTTTGACCAAGCTCTGTTTAAAACTAGAAATGAATTATAAAAAACAATGCACTCAGAATTTCAAACAGCAATAAAGTTAAGACTGTGATACCTAGCTTTAATTGGTTGTACTTTCCCCAAAAGAAGAAATGTTATTTAAGGAGTCAAAGTGACTAGATTTAGAAACTAAAGAAAAGTGCCTTGCAAAGTTCAAATTAGCCAGTTTTGTAATGTTGGTATGTTTTGATAAAAATATTTTTCTTAGTATGGTTTTTTATTTTTTTTCCTCATGGAAAAAAGTGTGTGTGTGTGTGTGTGTGTGTGTCATACTGTGTGTAATATTCTGGGAAATGTGTCACTGATAGTTATGATTTAAAACAAAGTAGGGCAACTTTTTTTTGTCAAAGACCAAATTCTATTTAGAGTAACCTGATAGGTCCTGTGTTAAAAAAAATAAAAATGAACTGCATGAAGGCGCTGGTTATTTCTCTGACATTCCCCCCCCCCCCCTTTTCCTTTTTCTCTCTCTCTCATTCTCTTACTGACATTCTCTTTCATGTAGCAAGCCACAGGAAAAAGGAAAAACTGTTATCAAAGTCTCAATTGATCTCTTCATTTTTTTTATAGGCAGAGTGCTACATACAATTCCATAAACAGTTATTTAGAGTTTTGGGTTTCTCACCCTTTTTCCTGTCTTTAAACAGCATGGGTTGAACTTGAACATGTTTTTCCTCAGAGCCACTCCAGTATAAGGAAGAGTTCTGGGCTATGCAGAGCTTCAGATTCAATCTTCAAAAGGCACTTTAGCATATCTAACAGCAAAACACGTGTCTACAGTGCCCTAGAATAGTATAGTGCTTCTTTTACATAGCTGCTTTAAAGGGTTGCAAACAGGTGTGACCTTTTCATTCCTGTATGTTCTGAAGAGTCTTTGGGAGATCACATATCAAAGCATGCACAATACTTGTTTTAAATTAAATGGAGGAAATGTGGGCTCATAAACCTTTATCTTATGGTTATCTAGTGCTAACTTTAATGCTCTCCTGCCTGTGGTTTCTAGATCAGCTTAACAGCAGTCAGAATGGTTTATACATTCTTTTGAGGTCTCATAGCAAAGAGATATAAGTGCATGTTATATGTCCCCATGTACAGGGTTTTACAGGACACGGAGGATAAGAAAGTTCTCCTTTATCCCTTCCTTCAAGCTACTACTGCTAGTACTAATTCAATATAAGTAGTGATCCAAGTGTGAAGACATGTGAATTCATTTCGTGGTAGAGGGTTTGAATTCCAGAAAATACCATCTGACTGTCTTTGATGATTCCTAATAAGGTTGAATGGGGTAACAGGATGCCTCTTGGTGATCAGATTAATTTAGGTAGCATAATGAATTTTCTTATTATATCTATAAAACAGAAGTGTTTGTATGTGCTTTATACAGACTTGCAGTTCTCTACCAATCTTGCCCAAATTCCACACATACTTTCCTTAGGGTTGTGAAATCAACACTGGAGGTGTCATAGGCTTCTTTGCCCCCCTTTGCCCCCTCAAAAAGCATGGCAAAGGGGACCCCCCACAGCATCAGGAAAAACAGCATGAAAAAGTTCTACTGAGCATATGCAGGACAGCCCCTTTTTTAAAATGCCATTTTTTTCAAACAGACGTTAGCTGTGGGGAGCAGGGAAGGAGCACTCTGCAAGCCTCCAATTCATCCTGAAAGGGACTTCAGCTGCTTGCACCCAGAAAGCCTGGAGAACACCTCTGAGACAGGTTTTAAAACTCCACTTTTTTTCAAATGGAGTTGAGCTGAGGCAAGGGGGAAGTGGGGAAGGGAACCACTCCCAAGCCTCCAATTTAGCCTGAAAGAGACTGCAACTGCTTGCACCATTCTGGTGAAAATATACTTTCAAATAATAATAATAATTAAAAAAAAACGAGCAAGGCCGGTCATCAGCTGGTATAAACTAAATGAAGATTCACCCCAATTTCTTCTAGATGAGCATCCTGTGAATAGAATTACACTCATGGGATCTCTTGTTCCAATCATAAATAGAGAAAGAAGATAAGACACACCTATTTTCACCCAAAAACAAACTTGTCATTCTAATTGTTTTCTCTCTCTCTTTAATTTTGTATTTGAACATGATGTTCTGTTCCCTTGTTTAGCACTTAATTAAAATGCATTAAGTAGATTGTGTTCTTTGTTTAATGTATTTTAATGTGTGCATCAGATATTGTGACACTTTCTGAAATTAAGCAATAGTTTTTTCGCAGAAAAAGTTGGCTTATAATTGCACTAACTTTCAAAATGTTTTGGTGTAAATTATGATAAAACAAAACACAAATAATTCATTTAGATGTTTTTATTTTATGCTACTTTTGTTGATTAACAATAAAATCTAGCTTTACCATCGTAAATAATTTAGACACACCAATAGTTACAGTCTATATGATATTAATTAGACTCTAAAGCAAGGCAGACATTGTAGCCATTTATATTTGAGTACTGCCTAAGTTGCTAATCAATGAAAGAGGCAACTAATTAACAAGCTAGCAGTCACCAGCTGAATAAAACTTGGAAATTTCTAACTTAATTAAGCATCTAAGGTATCTTAGGATACTCTGATTAACAAGTGCACATGCATCAGATTGTTATTACAGCATAACTAACATAAACATTCAATACAAATATTTCAAGCATATTTTCCTCTTCAACAACAATAGCTATTTCAGGAATGAGTCAACAAAGTTCACATTTGGGAGGAAAGCAAAGAAAGAAAGGCTAGTTGTATCCTTACAAGTACGAATTCATTTCTCTTAGCAACTGCAGATAGTTATTAAAGCAGTAGTAGTTATATAATAGGAGCTGTTTGATCTCTTTGTTCAGCAATCCCACAAGTCATTAATAAAGTTTTTTAAATATTATGAATATAGAATATTGAAGAATTACAACCATGAATAATTGCTGCTCCCCTTTATATATATTGAAAATGGTTTGCTACCAGCCATGTCTAATTGTAAATGTATATTTCTCCACAGACAAGACAGCCCACAGAATCTGTGCAAACACGGTAGCATAATATTAAGAAACATAGAATGTTTTGAATCAAAAGAAAAATGATCAGAAAATGTTTTGTTTTAGTTTTAAGGGGGTAGTTTCCATCCCCACCTTTGTTTCTAACTAAAGGTATAAGTACAAATGGATTTGTATGTGTATCAGTTGAGCAAAGGCACTGGTTTGTTAAGCAAATCAGAAAAGAATGGCATGTGAAGAAATGTTTCTTTATGACAAAAGATAAAAGATTTTTTTTTGTACATGCAGAGCTGTAGTTTAATATACTGGGGAAAGAGGATTTAAAATGCACAAGTACGTTTTCTAACAAGCTGAGGACAACTCAGTGATAACAACAAATATTTGTTGAGTTATTTTATTACACCAATCTGGCTACCCTCTACAATATATAGACAAATCCTCCCAAATTTGGCCCAGGCGTAGTGGAGAATGCCTCTGGTGAGATACAATCACTTTTCTCCCAAACTATACAACACCTTCATTCAGGGTGTTGCTGTTCTGGCCATTTGCCTTATGGAACAGTTTTATTGTTCAGCAGCATTCATTTTATCTTTTATGTCTGCTTTATCATGCTCTTTATCATTAATTTACAGCAAACAATGGTCTTTATTTTGCCTTTGACTCTTTCTGTTTTGCAAAGTCTGGTCACTCAACCACTTTAGCTTTGCTATTAATTTAGAATTGCAACATCTCTGGAAATGATATCTTGAAAATAATATTTTGGATGGGAAAACTAAATATATATAAACATATACTCAATATTCATTTTGGTTCGGTGGTTTGCTACATTGAGATCACTTTATTGCAATCATGTATTTCCATATATTGTTATAAATAAGTTCTTTTTTAATACAATTATCATGTTTGGTATAATAAGTGTGTAGGTGTTATTTGATAGACAGTAATTATATCTCATCTATATGAAATGTTTTAAAAACTTTAGTGCAAGATAGGTTTTTTTGTAATTATTATTGTATCTGTTGAAGCTGAATCAAGAACAGCTCCACCAATATTTAGACAAAAGGTCATAAATAGGTTCTTTATAATTGTTCTAGTACTATGGGAAAATGTATTATAGGAATGTAGAACAAAGGCATATTTGCAGCTTCACTGTGCACTTTCTAAATTAACAGCTTTAAATTTTTCACTCTTATCACACACAGTGGCATAGAGAGAGACGTGTACGTGAATTCTCCCATGCGCACATATCTACACATAGCCTAACTCAAAGACTAGGTTGGAGGAGTAAATAAATAAATAAATAAATAAATAAATAAATAAATAAATATGTGTGTGTGTGTGTGTGTAAATAAAAAGAAATAAATACCATAAATCATTACAATGAACAAGAGAGTATGGCAGGTCTGAATTGGGGAAGTGATTCAGATAAGGAAGTGACAACCCTCCCAAGTAAACCAGGAAGGAGACATATCTAAATGAACTAATTCTGCTTTACTGTAAATCTACATTAACCGAATCTTGCAAGTCTAAAAGTTGCACCTTTTCCTCTACCACTTTTAACTGCTTCTTCCTTTAAGGTAGACTTTCCCTAAGTTTCTTTCTATGGCCTAAGCCACTGGAGGCTCCTATCTGTTTTTGTCTGATTGTTTCCTAGACAGTATCTCTTCCCCTCATTCCCCAAGGTCATTTACACATTTCATTACAGGAAGAGAATGAAAGAAGTATCTTCCGTCTGATGAGAGCCAGGAAAAGATTCTTCTCTGTAATGGCACTTACCCTTTGAAACTTCATCCTCCCTGAGGTTAGATTGGCCCCAGCCCTAATGGCCTTTAAGAAGTCCTTAAAGAAATGGTGGTGCCATCAGGCTTAGGGATTCAGTGGAGATAGGGAGCCTGTGAGATGACTGTATTGTTTGTCAACTGTTGGTTGGCACGCTCATGTTTTTAAATGTTTTGGGTTAATTTGTCCTTTAATTGTTTTAAATTCATTTGAGTTTGTGGTTTTGTTGTTATTAACTTCTGAGTACCTTGCAATCATAAATGTGAGTGGGCATCTATATAAATTGAATTAAATGCCTATTTTGATCCCATATCTATCAAATCTACTTATATAGAAAATATGCTGTAGGCAGGATTGATAAAAAAATGAAGTAAGAAAATTGAAAGTGACTAGATTTTCAAATTTCATTATAGAGTGAAAATTGTTTTTGTTAGCTAACAATAAAGAACACTTAAAAAAAACCTATTGAAAGTTAAAAAAAACCCCACCAAGGTTACAATTAAATATTAAGAGAAAGATAATGTCAGTCTGTATGCTCAATAGATTTATGATTGATGGAGAAATATGAAAGTGGTAGATAGCTTTGTTTCCTTCGGCTCATTAATATATAAAGGTAGAAGATTGTTGGAAGATTAATCTGTGGGAAAAGCTAATGACAAATATACAGAAGATAATTAAAGCAGTGGCCTTTCCTTCACAGTGTACAACTAGGAAAACTGGACACTGAAAAAGAATTAACAACAAATGATATAACTTTGAAGTATGGATTTAGAAATGGTTCATAATGTTGCAGTAGGCTACAAGAAGACCCATTAATCAATCCTGAGCCAAATAAAGACTAATTGTCTTCTCTCAAGGCATTGATCAACAAGTGGAAACTAACATATCTTGGGTATATGAAGTGAACAGATGATTAATTGCATCAAGAAAAACAATTATGCTTAACAGGTTCAAGGGAAATAAAAGAAGAGGAAGGCAGATGGATGGAATCAAAAAGATTATTGCAAAGTCCTTTGAATTGGTCCAGATTATTATTAGAGATAGGTCAATGTAGGAATTTAGAGATGGAACAGGATGACTACTGGATCCCAAAGAAAAGAGAAAATGGAGACTAATACCCTTTCTGAATTACAGTAAAAAAACAACAACAGGAAGATAATAATTAAACACAAGACCATGCACATAATACACTTACATGCCAAAACTTTTTAAAAATGGACCCATGAAGCAGTGATGCTGATTGAGCTTCTCACCTAAAAGGGCCTTCTCCGTCGTAGCTCCCTCTCTCTGGAACATCATTCCCACAGAGATTAGATTGGCCCCTACTCTAACACTCTTCCAGAAGGTGCTGAAGACCTGGTTCTGCCAGCAGGCCTGGGGAACCCAGATTGGGATGGAACCCATTAAATGCCTGGTGTGATGTGCTGTTGCCAGGGCGGAGGGTGGGAGGTAGGGGGTTATTTTATTATACTAATTTATTTAATTCTTTTTTTATTAGTTTTATTGTTTTAAATGAGGTTTTATATTCTGTAAGCCGCCTTGAGTTGCCACATGCGAATAGGTGGTAATATAAATTGAATGAATGAATGAATGAATGAACAAATAAACAAATAATGCCTACTTATTTGAAGAATAATGAATAATGGTTATTTGTTGGTTGATCTCTGGTTTTTCCTTTAGTACAATAGAGTGTTTAAGATATCGGACTAGAACCTGGAAACCCAAGTTTAACTCACCAGCAACAATGCAAGATCAGTGGATGACTTTGGAACAATAAATCTCTCTTAGTCTAATCTATGTCAAAGAGTGTGGTAGGGAAAAATAAGATAATGCATGTTATATGTATTTTGCCTTGAGCTCCTGAATAAAAGGCAGAATATAAATTAGGTAGTAGGTGAGGTAGGTAGATGGAAAGATTGGAAAGATCTGATCACAATATTTAGTATTATTTCTATCATTTACTGAAGCAGAAGAATTGGGAGTGTATTGTACAAAATGATTAGACTGGGGATACTTCACATTTGTTCATTATTGTTGGAGTCATTTGCAGTCATTCAAAGAGAAACTTCTTAAGTAATGCAGCACAAATGCATTTATTCCTGTGGCAGTGAAATAAAAGATGCACAGTGTATTCCATTGTAATTGATGAGTTATTTAAATTAGACTTTAAGTTACCAGAAAGTTTGTTTAAAATGTTTCAAATGAATTGTTATGCCAGTAGCTGCCTCTGTTTTTTTTTTCAGTGATAGAAATTACTGGATCACACAATGTATTTTCCCGCTCTAAGTTAAAGCTGAATAGAAATGGAATAAGTTTTATAACAAAACTGCACTTCTTGGTTATTTTACAAAAATACAGAAGCTCAAATTAATGTTTAAATATTTAGAAATTTACTGAAAGACCAATGAGATAGAAAGAATATAACTACGTTTATTAATAGAATACATTCTAGAAATCGACTATTATATTTAGAAATGCACTTTTCATACTGCCAAACCCAGTGAATGTTTTCAAGCCTCCTAACTTTATTTCTTGAAATATCAACCCTTTAACCAAACAGTCATGATTTATTTCTGTTACAGTGAAACGAAAGACACATAGTATATTAATTAAGCTATGATTAATTGCTTGATTTCAAAATTTGAACCAAGATTAGTGACGAGGATTCTATCTTGCAAAACTATATTGGTGTTTGTACCTTTGAATTTCTCTGACCCTATACCAAAGGGACAGCTTACAATGTTAAACAGCATGGGACTGGGCAGCCTTTTTTGTTTTAAACTTTAAATAACTAAAACTGATGAAATGGGACCAAGAGGTTATGTTCATGAAAGTGGCAAAAGAGATAAGACACAGACAGGATATTGCCTTCCTGCCCCCTGATTATCATAGAAATAAGATCCCCTGTGCTATCCAGAGTGACCTTGATAGCTTATTCACCTTCAACACTACAATAAAAAAGGAGTTACACAAGATACAATTGAGGACAAGAGGAAGTTCATGTCCATGAATACACAAAAATAACAACGCCAGTGTTTCCTATCCTGCCCTTCACTTTATTTAAAAATAAGAGCAATAAGTTTAGAATAAAATTCTAACATTCCTTGTTACAAGTGGAATATGTGTTTTAAAGACAAGCACTCACAAGCATGTGCAGATTGTGCACACCACCTAGGCTGTTTGCTAATTTTAATTTTTTGTTACTGTTTTTTGTGACTGAATGCCCCAATTGTTTAGTTAGCTCCTGGTTAAATAAAAAGTGGAGCTAATTCTGTCATCATTAAACATACTGAGCAAACCAATTTATATTTTGTGTGGTAACAGCTGGGGAAGAAATACAAAACCTCAAACTTAGTAGTTTTAAGCTGAAGATATGGGTGAGGGGGGGATGTGTTTTAAGCAACATGAGCACAAAACTATGGCCTCACACAATTCACATTATTTCAGCACTATATTTGTTAGGATAAAAAAAAGAGAAAATTGGAAAAGAAGCAGTTGAGGAACACTTTATTTTATGTATGTATGTATGTATGTATGTATGTATGTATGTATGTATGTATGTATGTATGTCCTGGCTTTATTATTTTTATAAATAACTCAAGGTGGCAAACACAAACAATATTCTTTTCTCCTCCTATTTTTCCTCACCAAAAAAACCTCTGTGAGGTGAGTAGGGCTGAGAGAGGATGAATAGGTCAAAGTCACCCAGCTGGATTTCATAATGGAGGAAAAAAATCTATCATTTATGGGAAAAGGAGATATTTCTCTCATTACCTCACATCATCTTCTGCCTCTATAAAGTTTTATGCCGAGTCACTTTATTGGTGACTTGGGCAGCATATAAATTTAATAAATAAATAGTAATTTCTGTTTGATATGCCATAATTTACATTGTTAGGTATTCCCAACAGCCACTAAACACTGAATGAAAATTGCAACAATATTAATGAAAATAGTTTTGATTACTATGATTGTATAGTCAGCAGGTAATCAGATTCAGCTAGAAAAGGAACAGAGATATCTGGTGGAGACAGAGGACTTTCTGAAGGTAAATTGAAGAAAATTTCCCATTTGTACCATGAGTCTTATAAACTCCACAGCTGCAGACAAAATCGAGTTATTAATGAAATAAGGTTAGAGCAGTAAGTGAATAAAATAAGTTCAGGAGTGTAAAAAAAAGGATTGAAATACGGATGTTCATTTCAACTCAAAATGAGGTATGGGTTATTTTCAAAAGATGTTAATAAAATATATGGAAAGTGTTCAGCAAAGTATTTCATAGGTGGTATATGTATAAATGTCACTACTTTAATCTCTGAGGATATTTTAAATTGAATCAAGGATTAATAGGGCTATAGTTTCAAGCAGTGGTTTCTTCTGTAAAACAGACAGGATTATTATATAGGCCACCTTGTGGCCTTCAAATAAAGAAATAAATACTCTAGTCTGTATTTTTAGTATGCTTTGATTGCCCAGTTCGAGGTCTGAAGTCTCCTCCAATATGTTAACCTCACTGCCCAATTAACAGAAATTGAACATCACTTTTTTTTTGCTCAGGTGTTAAAGATACTTGCTGTGTTTAGGTTTTGGTATGAATGAAATGCGCCCTTTGATTGTAGATTTTTAGATGTGTGTGTCATGAAGTTATTTTATGTCTGAATACTTGCTGTTAGCAGTCTGAAATACTTAAGAAAAGTTTATTTGGTATAAAATAAGCCATGTGAAGTGAGTAAGAACAGACTCTCTGTAGCATCCACCAGTTAATCATCCTAGGAAATAGGAATAAAAAGAGGAAACCAAGGTTTGTGCAATTCAGATAATATGATTCAAGGTCAACTGGTTACCTCCAGTATAATTGATTATGAGATCAAAAGCACTGGTAGGCATGTAGATCACTGAATGAGTTGTAATATTGCATGCACTGTGTTTTAATTATTCATTACAATGTTGAACTTTCTTCCATGCAAGTAAAACGATCAGCAAGTAAAAATTATGCTAGGTTTCTCTTCAGACAATGCTGTACTAGCTGAAGTGTTTAATTGCTCAGTCATCTGTGTGAACTGACCCACAATGGACTTAGCCCATCAAGAGAAACCAATAAAATGGAATACCATAGATATTTGCTGACTTCAACAGTTTTTGCATATCATTGTGCTAATAAGAAGAAAAAAACCCCACAAGTTTATTTTATTTATTTATTTATTTATTTATTTATTTAATTCTATTTATACCCCGCCTCATTTCCCCGGTCAAGGGGAACTAATTGATTTGGATAATGTCGAAATTCAGCCTAAGAAAGACAAGATAAAAATGTGTTATTTATTTATTTATTGATACCCCACCTCTCTTCCCCAGTCAAAGAGAATTCAAGGCAGCTTACAACATGGGTTAAAAATACAAGTAATAAAACATCATAAAACAGTAAAATGACAATAAAACAACTTTAACCACAATCATACATCACACATACTATCATTCTCACAGGGGAGTCATCAATTCCACGCCTGCCGACAGAGCCAGGTCTTTGTGGCTCTGAGGAAGGCCAACAGATTCGGGACCGCTTGGATCTCCATGGGTAGCTGGTTCCAGAGGGCTGGTGCCGCCACAGAGAAGGCCTTTGACTGGGGACTCACCACCCAATATTGCTTAGCTGATGGGACCCGTAAAAGGCCAACTTTTGTTCTGCACATATAGAGGCCTTTTGGCAAGACTGCTAGTACATTCCTTTGAATTGAAGGTTTTCACTCTAATAGAGCTGGTAGCTCATATTGACATAAGCATCCAATTTAGAAGGGTTTAAAATTATGTTTAAATTGTGTTTGTAGATTCTTGCAGATGATTGGAGGGCACACCTAGTTGTCTGAAATAGGAGTTGACACATCATACTTTGAGTCCACATATAATTGGTTTCAAAGTTGTGTAGTTAAAAATATATTAAAAAAATAAAAACACAAAACTTGATGAGATTGGAAAAGTTAGAGTTACGTATGTGGTCCATAAGCAGAAAAAGATATTAAAGGAAGTGTATAAGGCAGCAGGGAAAAAGCGATTGTGAGTACAGAAGAAAATAACAAGATGAGATTTGAGTTTGAAGAAGATGACTTCATTGATGTAGCATATGTGGCAAAATTTTGCAGCAGACAACAAGAAATGAAGCATTAGAAATACAGGAGAATTTTAAGCAGTTTTCAAACTCTCTGCTCCAGGTTAATACCCAGGATTTCACTTACGTGCCCACTGCTTTCCTTAGCAAGGCAAAAATGCAAAATAAAAGTTTCTATGTTTTATTTAAGCAAGATAATACTTACGTCTTGAAAAAATCATTCATTTAGGTTTTACATCCCATATGCAGGTAATCCTTGACTTACAACAGTTGACTTAGTGACTGTTCAGAGTTACAACGACAACTGTTAAAAGTTACCTATGACCATTTTTCACACTTATGACCATTGCGGCATCCCCATGGTCATGTAATTTACATTCGGATGCTTGACAACTGACTCACATTTACGATGGTTTCATTGTCCTGGGGTCATGTCATCAGCTTTTGCAACCCTCTGATGAGCAAAGTCAATGGGGAAGCCAGTCTCTTAACAACCATGTTACTAATTGAACAACTGCAGTTATTCACTTAACACATGTAGCAAGAAAAGTTGTAAAGTGAAGCAAAATTCACTTAACAAATGTTTCACTAAAGCAACAGAAATTTTTAGCTCAATTGTGGTTGCAAATTGAGGACTACCTGTATAGAGGAGGACTGTGTAGAGGAGGACTCTGTTAGGCAAAAATCAGGAGGAGTCTGATTGTATGATTTCCAACTAAGACATTTTATTACATGGCAGAATCTTTTGTGACCAACAGCTCACTTCACCAGTACATGGAGTTGTTAACTTGATACATGATTTAAACTGGAAGAAAACAAGGGAGAGGGTGGAATAGAAGATGGCGTACCACTAAGGTCAGCAGCTCGGCAGTTCAATTCCCAAGAGCGATTAAACTATCTCCTGCTTGGGCAGGGGGTTGGACTCGATGATCTATAAGGTTCCTTCCAACTCTGTTAATTAT
>JANHGC010007799.1:10517-23119 GCA_027560395.1 Boaedon fuliginosus
TTACTTACTTACTTACTTACTTACTTACTTACTTACTTACTTACTTACTTATTACATTTTTATGCCACCCAACTCCCGAAGGTCTCTGGGCAGCTTACACCATAGATAGCAATAGATAGTACTTTACAACACTCCCCAAGCAGTTACAGAGTCAGCTTATTGTCCCCAACAATCTGGGTCCTCATTTCACTGACTATAGAAAGGATGGAAGGCTGAGTCAACCTTGAGCCTGGTGGGATTCGATCTGACAACCTGAACAAATGCACCACCGAAACTCATCATTATTTTTTTTAGAAACAGTACTTGATATAAATCTCTCATTAAAAGCATAATTAACAATAATTTATGAAGAAGTATTTTGTATTTATATATTATTTCTCACGCTTCTTCCCTAAGGCAACCCTATTTTTCTTACTTTTGTTCAGTCTTATCTACAGTAATTATATTCTATTAATCAGTAGATGAAGTCATCCATTTTGTTTGCTATTTTAATGCATTCCAAATATTAGATGTATTGGAGCATATAGGCTTTGAAATGTGAGCATTTCTACATTTCTAGTATAGTTTTATAACTGTTTATTTGAGTGAAAGAAGGTAACAGATTTCCAGAGTGGATTTTAGAAGTGTACATGTAATCCAAATTTGTCTACTGATGAAAATTAATTCCCTATTTAAATACTTTCAAATCAGTATTATCAGTAATACTCATCCATACAAAGTTATAAGAAAGGACTGGCATTCAGTTATAAGCAAATATCAAAACTAAGGTTCCATCACATGATGTTGTTAGCTTTGTCCAGACTGTTACCTTTCACATAATGAATATTTTGTTTTAAAAAAAAAATCCTAGGCAGCATGAATATTGGTCACAGAGGTTGGGAAATTGTGGGAACTGAGTACCGATATATTGAAAGAATAAAGGTTGAGAAAGGGTACTTTAAATGAACAGGCTCACTCAGTCAAAAAGGCAAACACTTCGTTATTAGATTTCCATTTCCCTAATATTATTACATTCTTCATTATTCAAAACAGTAAAATCATAATTACATACTAAGCAGTAGGAAACCAAATATTTTGCAATGTTTAAGTAACTCAATCACTTGTGTTGGCAGAAAGTGTAGAATAGCTCAATATGTAGCTTAATTGATACTTCTTAAAGAGGTTAAATTTATTGTAGGTAAAGAACTTCATTTCACTGTAATTGTTGGTATTGAGATTGTAAATATTGTATTAAAGTAATAATCCCCAGCAGAAAGAGATTATCTTAGAAAATTAATGACATAAGGAAATAAAAAATAAAAAAACCTTAGAGCATTGACAGAAAGAATAAAGCTAGTTAACTGAAATTAAATATAGTATTTATGTATGATGTGATTATAATTACCTATAAAGCATCACAAATAATTTGTAATATATAATATGGACTGTGAATCTGAAATATTCTGTATTTTTAAAACAGTGATTTCAATTAACTAATTGGCAAATATTCTTCCAGTCTTACACTACAGAACATAGTTATGCTTTCTCCAAACCATCCTGTTGAAGGACATACAGGTAGTCCTCAACTTACAACAGTTCATTTAGTGAACTGTTCATTTAAAGTTATAATGGCATTGGAAAAAGTAACTTATGACTATTTTTCACACCTACGACCATTGCAGAATCCCCATAGTTACATGATCAAAATTCAGATACTTGACTGACTCATATTTGTGATAATTGTAATGTTCCAGGTCAATTATGGCAAGAAAGGTCGTAAAAGAGGGCAAAACTCATTTAACAAATGTATCTTATTTAGCAGCAGAAATTTTGGGCTCAGTTGTGGTCGTAAACCAGGGACTATCTGTAGTTTCTTTTGTGATAAATCAAACAAAAAATGTTAATCAGAAGTAAACATTTTGGGGGAGGAGAGGAGAAATCAACGTTGGAATGCGGATTATTCAATATTCCACATTAGAGTAACTTACCTAAACAAACCTCTTAAAAATGAAAAAAAAAAGTTTTTTTATTACATATGGAGAACAGCCATACTTAAAGATATATCTTGATTTCAAGTGAACACTATTAATTGTGGGTCACCTGAGGTTCTTATTGCCAGGGGAAAAAGTTACAGTGGTTTCTCCTTGAAATGTAATGTATCAATGGCTTTGGATACAAAGCTGGAGAAGACATATTCTGTACCTGCCAAATGTTACGAAAAAAAGAAGGCAGAAAGAATAAACTTGGGAGAAGCAGGAAGTTTGCAATCTCAATCAATGGGGGTCAAATATTTTAAACTGCAATCAATCCAACCCCGCAGTTCAATTTCTAACCGGTTGATTCATGTAATAAAAGAAATTAAAGCATAAAATCCTATATTGAAGAACTGGTGTACAAAATGTATAAAAGTATACAATATAAATGTATATTGTTTTCAGTATTTCAATAAGTCTAAATGATAATTGAGCAAAAACTGAAAATATTGTGTTTTTTAAAATAAATACATATTGTAGACTGTCCATTGCTTTTATATAAAATATTTATCATCACAAATATTTTTGAGAATCAGAATAAAGCTGGAAGGGACTTTGGAGGTCTTCTAGTCCTACCCCCTGGTCAAGCAGAAGACCCTATACCATTTCATACAGGTGGCTGTCCTGCCTTTTCATTTTGACCTGAGATTTCAGGGGAAAACTCAGCAGCTGATCTGTCCAGCTTGTAGACTCATTGGTCAACAGTTATAAATGAAGAGAAGGTAAAATCTGTATGTAGCATTCCATATTTATCAACAAGTGAACTAGAATTTTGCCAATGGACATCAGGGAACTTGTTTTTCATAAAACTCACACATCAGGGGAAAAAATAAAATCACACTTGTGACAAACAGATTCATTCAACAGCTTGCATGATGGTTCAGATAACAGCTGGTATAACGGCTGTTCTATGGTAACAAATCAAAAAGCTTCTCCAGTTTTTCTTTAAAGGGAGCAAGTTGCCTCTTTATGTATGTGTTTATATTTATGCAAACCCACACACATACATCTCTCTCTCTTTCCCTCTCCCTCCCCCCCCTCTCATCTATCTTGAAAATTTTCTGTTATCGGAGAAATAAAGGCATTGAATTCAGAATCCAATGGTTAAATGTATTGGCAAGGAGACTAGATTATGCTGTACCAGACACACAAAAAACAGGGGTATAAAGAAAAAAAAACCTTTAATATCCTATCATAAAGACTGCCTCCATCTAGATCCAGTTTATGTATTGGACATATCAACTAGGACCTGATGTAATTTCTTTGTCACAAACATTAACACTCATTGTGCCAGAAAAGTCACAATCAATAGTCAAATGATGTCCTGTTCTTCAAACCTACTCTTTTCTTTAAATAGAACATAGAAAGACTAGAGAGAAGAGAAGTAGAGAAGAGAAGGAGAGATAAATGTTTATTTTGGAAATTTCAAAAATGCCCTTTCTTCATGATAATCCTTGGCAAATTCCCAATTGCCCTGGTAATACAGCTAAGCTACAATTATATTACTATTTATTTATCAAAGCAGGATAGCTTAGAGTTTGGTTTATACTGTATTAATAAAAATGTTATTTATTTATTTACTTATTTATTTATTTATAAAATTTACTGGCCACCCATCTTAACATAGAGTAACTCTGGATGGCTTATAGTTACATCTTAGTTAAAACAAAAATGTTAAGATCAAACCTTAAAATCAAAGACACATAGGTAGGGTAGAGGAGGAGTGGGGATGAGGTGGGATCTGCTACCACTCTACCAACTACCTCCATTTGCTGATCTCCCACTGGAGCACTAATCTGATTGGCATAGTCATGTCTGCTGGCACGAATCTTATGGACCAATCCCATGCAATGAAGGGCTTTAAAATGATCACCAACACCTTGAATTACACCCAGAAGCAGACTGGTAATCAGTGCAACTTGCAGTGCAATGGTGTTACGAGGGTCATTCTTGGGGCTCCAAAAACTACCTACACTGCCTCTCTGCACCAGCTGTAGCTTCCAAAGGCTTTTCAAGTATAGCTCCATGTAGAGCACATTACAATAGTCCAGTCATGAGATGACTAGGGACTGAACAAATTATTTATTTATTACAATCTTTGGGAATACTGCAAGCAGTTTAATTGTATTAGCTGATCAAGAATATTTAATTTGGAAAGTGAATATTGTATTTTGTTGATGTTTAGGTCATTGGTAGTCATGCTAATGTTGAAGGGAATACAGATGAAAAATCTTAAGACTTTTCCCCCTTTCCTACCTATTCTAGAAAAACTGGAGACATCCTCCTCTAGTTTACTACAGAAATAGGCAATCCAGATGTTTTGGAATTCAATTCCCGTCAGTGTGAGCCACCAAAATCCATCGTGACTCTGACAAAAACTAATTGTAAGGAACTAGATTGACCACCTCTGGTTTATTTAAATACAAAATGCTATTTCCAAATATACAGGAATCATTTCAAGGGAAACAACAGAGCAAGTTCTTGGACAGAAAGACAGAAAAGGGGGCAAGAAATAGACACAATTTAGAGACACAGTAGCCAATTTTTAAATGACTTTGCAGGGCTGCATCCAGCTTAATCTCAGCAGCAGATGAAAGTATCAGCTGTGCTTTTGCAAAGATGCTCATGTTTGCAAAACTTTCCTAAGTACATGAACTGAGCCATATTTGGATCAGGCATCCATGTAATATATCAAACTTCCTTTTAACATTAGGCCTACAGTACAATGTCATAAACAGAACCCAAGTACAAATATTTCTATGAATAAAATAATATTTTATTTTATCCAAAAGAAATGATAGTTTACAGATCATTACTCTGCCTAAATAATCCATTTAGCCATAATAAATGTCAGCCTATAACTTATATATGAATATGCTTAATTAAATTTAATTAAATTTTGCCAACTAGTTTATAAATTTAAATTATGGTAGGTTATTATTTGATTATTTTTACTTTTTATTTCTTTTATGTTGTGTTTTTATTTCCTGTAAGCCACCTTGAGGTGCCATGAGCCAGTAGGCAGCAATATAAATTTTCCAAATAAATAAAACAATAATAAATAAATTACATTCACAAAATTGTTGTAAATTACAAAACAGAACTGTCATGAAGTTATCAGACCTGTAAATGTCAAAAAGTCGATCTAGCTTGGAAAGATAGGTAAATATGATCAAGAGTGGATTTCAGTAGAATAACTTATCATTGGTATAGTTTATCACTGGTATCTTTGGAAATTCAAGAATTTCTTCAGTAAGTTTCAAGAGAACAAGACCACTAATCTTCCTAGCTTAATACTGTCAACATTAATGAGTAGCAGCCTGCAGGGCTGCAAACTCTTCCTTAACCCTCTCAAGAGGTATAAATGCATTGAAAGAAGGATTTTGTGCATTTACAATACATGCGCTAGCTACTCTGATTGAGCTATATCTCTTCTCTAAAGACAGCATTGCCTACAGTTCAGTAGGGTCTTC
The DNA here is from genome assembly GCA_027560395.1 of Boaedon fuliginosus. Classification (NCBI taxonomy): domain Eukaryota; kingdom Metazoa; phylum Chordata; class Lepidosauria; order Squamata; family Lamprophiidae; genus Boaedon; species Boaedon fuliginosus. The sequence goes on from JANHGC010007799.1 coordinate 16,003, forward strand.
TATCTATAAATGATTTAATTTGCTTTTATTTACTTCAAATACAGTTGACTTTACTGTAATCCTTAAGAACATATTTCTTCATTTAATAATTTTTATAGTTAGGAAATTTATTATGTTAAAAAAATGGGAGTTTTATTCAATGAACTGAAGTGTATATTAGAGAACCACAGGTTCAAGTTCCAGGTGTGTATTTGTTAATTTAGCAAATATTTGACAGGAAGATAACTTCCCTAAATAGCTTCTTAACTTTAAATTCCTACACACGGCAGATGTATATATATATATTTCACGGTAAATTAGCAAAAAATAAGTAAGGCGCAAATACTTCTATTCTTCCATATACATGAATCAAGTTGAGTAACTTCCATTGCAGCCTCTTTAAGTAGTAAAAGAGTTCCTGTGGATTTTAGGAGTGGTGGTGTAATCTCTGTTTCAAGGCCATTGAGCCAGCACTATCCAAATACATTCCCACGGTCATATGTCCAGCATGATATTACTGAGTGCTGCTATATTCCCACCTATTTATCTATTTGTATTTGCATGCTTTCCAACTGGTAGGTTGACAGAAGCTGGAGCAAGGCCAGGAGCTTATCCCATCATGTGGTACTCAAGTCTTGAACCTGGTCTGCCGGCTTTCTAGCTGACAAACCCAGTATCTTAACCGCTGAGCCACCATGTTACCTTCAGGTAATATGTCATAGAAAAGGACTCTTGACATTGAGTGCCAAATATTTGTATATTCATGTACAAATTCTCTTTATGATCTATTTAGGATGAAATATCACCCCCTTATTTTTATCTACAATACCATTTTTAATTTAAATGTTTAGAAATAAATCTTCCATTAAAATAAAATGGTATTCAGAATTTTCAAACTATATTTGATAGCTTTATGACAAAAAGTACAGAATCATGCTAATGCAAAGAGATAGCAGGTAATCTAAAATATTTGGTGTACATATATAGTATATACAAAAATATGCAATGAGAAGCAGGCAAAGCTAGGAAGTATGGTTACACTTAATTTATGGCTAACCTTTATCCAAAGGAAATTGGTATCAGAAAAAAGAAGAATAAACCTTGTACTAAGGAAACAGGTTTTTAGCATTATTTCAAATGCAATGTCCAGAATAACACAGAATCAGAAGAAGAAAGTTTAGTTTCTCCTAGTTTTAAAATAGAGTCCATTAAGCTTTGCTTAATCCTTGAATGATAATTGACTACAATTCATTAAACAATCTCAATTAGCAAAAATTGTGAATTCATTTTAAGACCTACATTATGAACAGTGCCATTGTATTTAAACAATTCATTCTACCTTCATTTTGTTGAAGAAAGTCAATTTAAAAACCTTTGGTTGAAAAGCTATGGTCAGGTTTATAACTAATCAGTTTGAAAAAAAATACTGTGAAACATAGTCTCTGAGGTAAAAATCCAACATGTAAAATCTCTATGGTTCAGCCATGATGAATGTTTAATCAAAATAATTTCTGAGCCTTGCTCAGAAGAAAACCTTATTAGGTTATCTTAAATAACCTATTAAGTTAAACTGGGGACACTTCCAAATATTAAATCATACTTCATATATACATGATTTTATGGGTTCACCCTTTGCTCATTAGAACAAATTTTGAAAATTTCATTTTTAAGGGTATGTGCAACTTATGCCTGCATCAGAAGCTTACAACTCTTATGGCAATGGAAATGCCAAACATCTTTCTTTAAATAAAAGTAAGATTCAAAAATCAGCACCTATTATGTTTCTAAACCTGTTGCTTTTAATTAGTGACTGTAAGGAAAAATCAATAGTTGGGGAAAATATTTCAAAAAACAATCTAACGCAAAATAGAAAACTAGAACAATCTTCCTAAACCAATCACCTCCAAATGTGTTAAGCTTCCATTTTAAAACTCCCAGAAAATTGGACAATATTTAATTGGAACTACAACTTGTAGAGTTACGTATTAGAAAAGACATAACATAAAGATTTATTTTAGGAAGGACTCCAAAGATAGTTTAGTTTACTTTATTGCTATCGCAATTAAATGATTTGAAAACAAAGTTACATTGCTGTTCAATGCAATATTTTTGTCTGTAGATTTATGCGTACAAGAAAAATATTTGCAATAATGATATAAGAGAGTGAATAAGTCTATATATTGAAGATCCTCGAAGTGCAGTGCATTTTCTTGTGTTCAGTAATGAATCCCATTATTGAGTTCCATTCAGTGGATTCTAATCCCATTATAGAGTGAACTGGTGACTAGAAGAAACTGATGTAGGGAGAAAGAAGTTTATTTCTTTATAGCAACACATTGCAGCTATTGTCTGATTTAGGAGTAAGGAAAGACATATACATGGAAATACTGCTGATACAGGAATAAATCCTTTTCTTACTTTTTATAATGAGGTTTTCTTGGAGACTGTAATTTTCAGATTTTGTTTTTGTTCTTCACTTCATTTAGTCAAATTCAGAAAGGGAAATTGCAAACTGAACTTGTTTTGTCAACATCCTAGGTTCAAGGCTGAGTCTAGCTATTAAGTCACATACAATGATAACTGTACAAAACAAAGATCAGGAAACTAGAAAGAGCCTAGCATTCACATCCTTGGTTGGCCATGCATATGCACCTTGATGTTGTCAGTAGGAAAATCTGATTTACAGTCCACAGGGAGAACCTAAGACAGAACAAGTTCCACCCTTCAAACTTCTCCACTCTTTCTTGTATTTTATTGTGTTGGAAGGATAATGGAAATAGAACTCTACTTCTCCTTATGCTATATCTGTCCTCTGAGCTGCTGTTTAATAAAAAAGATTGAAGTGGAACATGTGACCTACTTCTTTTATATAAACCTTTATTATTAACAAACACATTATAATCTACTTCTATCCATTTAATTAATTTTTATCCTGCCTTTATTATGTTATAAGTAACTCAAGGTGGCAAACATGCAGAATACTACTCCACCTCTTTTTCCCACAACAACAATTCTGTAAGGTGGGTTGAGCTGAGAAAGAGTCTCTCGCCCAAAGTATCCAAATGGCCATCTTGGCTAATGAAGGACTAGAACTCAGAGTCTTCTGGTTTTTAGGCCAGCACCTTAACCACTACACCCAACTGATGCTCTTTTAATTGGTTCTTTGAAAAGAAAAGCTGGATCAAAATGTAGACAGCAAAATACACATACCTACTATAAATTAATTAGGATGACCCAGAGTATAGAAGTGGTTATGTATGCATCACATTACTTTTTTACTATTATTCCAGGTTTTTTTTTAAAGGATTTTGACATTGCATCAGCTTGTAACAAAACAGGAATAGCACTTACTTGGAACACTGACATAGACTTGTATACTGTTTCACAGTGCTTTACCCTCTCTAAGTAGGTTTTACAGAGTCAGCATATTGCCCCCAACAATCTGGGTCCTCATTTTACCAATCCTGGAAGGATGGAAGGCTGAGTCAACCTAGAGCCAGTCAGAATCAAACTCCTGAAGTGAGCAGTGAGTTAACCTGCAGTACTACATTCTAACCACCACACCACCACAGCTCTTCTTACTCTCTTGAATGTTATTCAATTCAGGTTTCTAGTGAAACCCGCATCCAATAAGAATGTCTATGAATAAATTTTCCAGTCCACCATGTTGCATCACTTATAGAATTATAACCTTTTCCCGCTGGTGCCTCTGGATGTGTTGCCATTATGATTTTTCAAATCCTCAGCATGGAGACCTAAAGCTAAACTTCATCAGAATGAGAAATGCTGCCTAAAAATGGTAAAACTGTGCTGATAATCTACGGTTACTGAATTCCTTTCTTTGTAAATTAGAACTTATTTCAATTCTATTCAGTTCTACTAAGCTTTGGCTATTCATTCCTACAAAACCAAAGCTATGTGATTCTTGACATGTTTACTCAGAAACACATGGCACTCTGTTTAGTAAGGCTTCCTATTCACTGGGTTGTGGCCTTAATGAGAACCTAAGAAGCAGCTTAGCCCTCTAAAATAAAATAAGACTCCAATCTACACTTCTAACATAAAATGCCATGTCACCAAATTTTTTTCTTCTTGGGACATTTGAGAACTCATACAATCAAAGTTTGACACAAAATTCCGCTAATAGTTACCTATTTTAAACACTACTTTCTAGAAAACAAATTACTGTCAATGCATATCTGCAATGTTTTTTGGGTTGGCTTCTTCACTTGCATATGTATCTCATAATTCTGTTGTCACCATTGTACAAAGACATTTATGTAAATGTCAATATGACATACCTAAAAGTTCTGTAAGAGTTCTCTATTAGTAATAAAATAATTAAAAGCACCATTATATTGTATCTCTTTAACATAACTATCTTTTTATTAAACAACTAAACTGCTGACTCAAAATACCAGAAGAATGACTCAGAGATTCAGCATTTAAAAAAAGATCCTAACCATTTGCCACCAGCAAACAGACAGCTTTGTAATTAAGAGATATCCCAATTGGTTGAATAAGCACAACATCACTTTCCATTTACTACAATTTGACCCTGAATAGAGAATAAACAAATTGTAAATAAATGCATGCTATATATTCAGTTAAATTCTTTTTAATATACAGAACCTCAATATTGTAAAGAATTGACATCATACACCCTTATGCTTCTTATCTTTCTTTCTGCAGACCAAATATATGTAATCTAAAAAATAATGTTCCAGCATGGAACAATTGAAATAAAACATGTTTTATAGGTCTGAATAACTTAATAAATCTACAGAAACTTTTGTATTATCCATTCTTTCTTCCCTTTCCATATTTGCAAGTGATTGTTTAGGTTGTTATTAAATTTGAAGGGTTTGATAGAGTTTTTTTGAAGGGGATGAAAGTTTGAAGGGGTTTTATTTAATTTAAACTGTCTCAGTCTGTCATAATTACAGGAAACCATTGATAAGTCTGTATCTGATAGTTTAGTTAACCAGTTTTGTTGCAAAAATTGATCTCACATATGTTAACTCTATTTTCACAAGAAACACAAAAGAAAATATGTGTCCAAAACATTCAATTTCTTAAGAAACATCCACGTTTGCTAATAGCTTTATTATTGCCTTTTCTATTTATACTCAGTTGCTTGGGGTGTTTTTTTTTAATGAAAATTGTGTAGTGGATCCTATTCTCACTGGTATCTTTTCTTTCAAAAGCTGTTACTCATGGTCTCCAAAGTATGAGATGAAAATGAATGCTTGACCCTAAAATGCCAACTGCATTTATATAATGTATTTAGCTTCATAACCAGGCCTAAAGGAATACATATGTTTTAGTGGTAGAAGCATATCTAGCGATCCAAAGGCATGATCAGTGGCTTAGTTTAAATGTAAATTTCTTGAGGATGGAAGTGAACTGAAAGGCTTTTTACTTAGCACTTTTTCTGAATTCCAACCTCAATAGAAAACTCAGCTCATCAACTCTGATCCGTGGCTGTCTTTACATTGGAAGCACTGTAAATAAAGAGACTAAGATTGCATTTACTTTCTGTCTGTAGCAGAGGAACCCAAGAACACTACATTCCAATGTATTCCAAAACCATGGAGTGTAACTATAGCATATTACCACAGATGAAAAAATCTGTCAGCCAGCAGTGCATAGAGACTGTATGTGTTCTCAGCCTCAGCCAGATGAGAACAGTCTGGAAAATAAATAGGGATGGGCTGGCAATTTCAGAATTTGAAACAATGAAAAAAATACCTTCTACTGTCATCTACCTTTTGCTGGGGAGGGGGAGTAAGAAAGGATTGGCAATCTATGTCGAAAGTGACGCGTCTGATCAAGTTACTTTATGTACCTGCTTCATCCAATGGAAGCAACGTCTTATAAACATGCTGTTTCGGCTCAAACTACTGCAGAGGGCAACCTCTGAATGTTTAAGATACGAACAGCATTTTTCCACTTGATATTATTAATATCATAAATAATAAGAAAACCTATTTCCCCCCCATGAAGGACTAGTTTAGAAACATGTGAAATATGTCAACTGAAAGTTAAACTGAAAGGATTGGGTAGCTGGGTGGGTATTAGCCCAAAGATTTAATGAACTCAAAACAGGATTTTTAAAAAATTACCATATATAGGAAATAGATCTACTATTGGTAAATAATATTCTGTTACCATGTACAATTAAAAGGCTCCTTCAAAAGAAATCAAATTCTCAATAGAAGCAGACTTCCAAAGGTATTTAAACAAAAAACAAATTCACATAATCGTCTAGCCTGATTTTTTTCTCTCTCTCTGTAAAAGTGTTTGGCTATATGCCAAGGATGTTAAGCCACATGCATGCTTCTCTGTACACTCAAGGAACTGTTACTGCTGAGCAATACTCTACACAGGCACAGGAAGGTTGAACTGCAGATTCTGTTACATACAAGCATCAGGCAGTCTCCCACAGAAAGTAATTTGAACATCAGTCATTTCTATTCCAACTTCCATCAACAAACTTAGCATTCTAAGAAGGAAATCAGAACCATTCCATGCATCGGGCTGCTTAAGTTAAAAAAAAAAAAAACCAAAAAACGAACCCTTCAGATTCTGCCACAACAAGTATCTACTATGTTCTATAGTTTCAAAACATCCAATAATTGAGTACCAGGGATTATGCGTTTGTTAGACAAGTGGCAATCCAAGTTCTTAAATCATCTTCCCAGGGAAAGATCTAAAACAGGGTTTCCTCTATTCCGCAGCTCAGTTCAGGGCTTGTTGGAACAGCCCAGTTATACAATTATGTAGCACATACAGCTGCTCCCAGAAAAACGCAGTAGCTAATCCAGTGTGTTCTGCACCGGTTAACCCTTATTACGGATCCATCCCGAAATCAAATCTCTCCAAATATACACTTCCCAAACCGTCATGCTTGGATGCATGATCCTGCTGCACTCGCTTGTGTGTTAATGCAGCAAAGATCCGGGGTGGGACATTCAGCCGAGGGGGCTGGTGGGGGTGGTGGAGGAAGGCAGTTCTGGAAACGGAGTAGTCTTTAGCATCACATAGATCGGAACTCTGGGTACCACCAACCCTAGCATTTCCCTCCCCAGAGAAGAAAGGTTGCACAAAAGGCTGGCACTGCACTGCAGCCGCTTTG
>JANHGC010007799.1:32541-45931 GCA_027560395.1 Boaedon fuliginosus
AGCCCCCTATAAATGCACTTGAACTGCCCCCCCTACACTGACCAGCAAAGCAGCAATTTTCTCTATTGATCCACAAGGGGCGCCAGAGAGAAGCTACTGCACATGTGCACTACAATCCTCAAGGCAAAAAAAACATGGCCACTCCCTGCCTGAAGCCTTCCTTCTTGCTGCTGGGAAGTAAGTCGCCCAATCAGCTGGGCAGGGATTGCTGGAGCACAGGTAAAGTCGGGTCAAAAGCTAGTTGTTTATAAATAACTCAAGACAGTGAACATACTCCTTCCTCCTCCTATTTTCCCCACAACAATAAACCTTTGAGGTGGGTTGGGCTGAGAGAGAGTGACAAGCCCAAAGTTACTCAGCTGGTTTTTCAAGGCAAGACTAGAACTCCTAGTCTCCTGTTTCTAGCCCGATGCTTCAACCACTATACCATGCTTCAAGTGCTTTGGCACAGGGAATGATCAAAAGACAAAAGTTATTTCTGGGTAAATCTAAAAAGTATTGCTTTTGACAGTGAGCAGCTCTTAGGCATCCATGTCCATGTAGAATTTGGAAAGTGTTAATTGTGTAATGGAATCCAGAACAATTCCCCAAAATTATTCCAAGCCAATCAAAGTCAAAAGCTGTTCCATGTCTGAATTTTTGACGGATACATACAATCCCAGGGAGAGGCAGCACAACAAATCCAGGTAATGATAATCCCATGATAATGCCATACCATAGTGAGAAAGAATTTCTTTATGCCATCTGCATTATCGTTATTGAGCTACTGGCCTTCTCAGTGATGGAGTGGAATGACCCGAGAGATGGCTTCAAAAATAGACTATTGATGAGAGAATTGAAAATGTATTACTGGTAGCATTATGAAAGCAACTTTAGAAAGATGTTAATAAACTGAAACAGCAGGAATAAGGCTCTAGGAATTCTGCCAGTATAGCACAGCTACCCATCTGTCTTTTCAGCTTCTCTTGTCATGCCAGGAGGAATAGGAATGCTAGATCTTACCTACATAAAGTTTAAAAGAGGCCTTTGATGCTTGCTAGGTTGGGAAATGCTCAGCTTTTGACTTCTAAAAGTTGAATGTGTCTTGCAAGAAAACGTTCATCGTGTGTGGGTGAATGAAAACATTTTCTTTACCATATGGTATGCTAAGGAAAATAATTGTCACACAACAGAAGTGTACTAATATCAATGCCAAATATGGCGATAATATTGTCAACTTGTTAGCAGCCTACATCTTCCTATTTTTATGAGACACAAATGAAGACAGTTTGAAAACAATTAGAATGGACTCAGTCATGCCAACTAAGAAGACAAAATATTAATCTAAGTGAATGTACTGTGAAAAAAAACACCCTGTACCTGGAAATTTAAGTGTTTGTTTTTTTAAAAAAAAGATTTCAGTTGTTCATTTATTTTTTGAAAGCAAGGGGATGATAATATTTTCCATCATGACTAAAATGACAAAAACTTTCTGCCCAATGATTATAAATGTCACATGGCCCACAAGTTAAATTAATGCATTTTCAACACAATAGCGGCTGTTAATCCACTTTGCTACAGTAAAATCTATTGGAAGCCCAACAGCCTGAATTTTGTCAGATAAAACATATTATTTTAAAAAAATATACAGCAGCAAAAACTTTGAGAAAAATAAAATATCAGAAGAGCTGTAAAACCAAGTAGTCAGATTGTGTGCACTCTGAACAAACACAAATATTTAGACATCTCCAGTGTCAGTTGGCATTGGGTAAAAGTGACCATTATTCTTAGAGGATGAAGTAATTGTAACATTTTCACCTGCTTTGAGAAAAATATTAAACTTAAACCAAGAGGAGAGAGTATTCTTAAAAGGTCAAAATTCAGCACTGCTATGCATTTTCTTATTGGTACAGTTAGAAAACATTATTTGTTTAATAGCAAAGTGATGAACATTTTCATCAGGCAATCATGGAACTAGATAATTTTAGACGCTGAAATGAATGGCTTTATGGTATCATCATGGTTATAAGGCTATAATTTGCTTGTAGGTCTAGTTGCAAAATCCGCTACCATCACCTTTTCTTTTAATTTCCTTTCTTTTTACCTTCCTTCCTTCCTTCCTTCCTTCCTTCCTTCCTTCTTTTTTCTTCCTTCCTTTCTTTTCTCCCTCTCTCCCTCTCTCCCTCCCTGCCTTCCCTTTCCTTCCACCATATTCTGTACTTTACAGCTCATTCATTCATTTTCATTTATTAGATTTATACCCCGCCTCTCTTCACCCAAAGGGGAACTCGAGGCGGCATACCTAGACTCCTGGTAGATTAGAGCAAGAAATAAAACAGAAACCAAACAAAAGTATTTATTGGGATTAATTAGAAAACATGCTATTTTGTGATATGCAGTTTCACATTTCAAATACCAAACACAACACCATCACAATTACAACAACAGCAAGGTGTTTGCTCATGCAATTCTGGTACGCAACATATTATTTTGGGAATTTGTATCAGGTTATTTAAAAATAATGTCCATTTTAAGGAAAAATAATAAATATGAACATTAGAAATACCACTTGTGCTGGTTCTAAGTAGTGAAGTCAGTTCTGTTTCTTGTTCCTCCTTGTATCTTTCTGAAATTGGTTCTTCGGATTCTCCGGGATTGTAGACCTCTGAATTTGAAATCTAACAATTCCTGCTCAAAAATGGAGAAAAACGAATGTTAGGTGAAATCGAGTTTATGCCTGGCAACCAGCAGCACATCATATTCAGTTCAATTCTACTTTTGGTTGAATTCATGGGTGCACAAAAAAGCAACAACAATACCTAGCTTCAGTCACAAGAAAGACTGCCAAATACATTTCTTGTTTGACATATAAGTACATTGAGCTCTGAGTAATCTATATCAAAATGTATGATTAAATCAAACAAAAGTATAACAAAGAATTCTGTTTCTAGCCATGTAGACAAAAACCTGTAAAATGTATTTTTATGACCAGGAAATCTTTCTTGGTGTCAGCATAAATGCAAGAACTGAGTGTTACAAGGTATCATAAAATGTCCATTATTTGTATCTGCAAATAGAAAAATCTGTTGCATTTTATGGTGCAAAAGTGTAATTTTTAGTAAAGGCAGCCAGAACATTTGTGAAAAATGCTTGTATATGTATCAGGAGGGGGGAGGTAAACAACCCTAAAAATACAATTACGTCAAGGGCAGAGGATTCAGCCCTGAGAACTGGACTCTGTTATATTATCATTAATAATCCAAGCGTTATTATATTTTATTACATTGTGCAGGACCCTCTTTCAAGAAAGTGACAAAGAATTTTAGCTAAAAGCTGCCTCGTCTGAAGAGAAGCAAAATCTTTTTAAACAATTAAACAGCCACAGTCCAATCATTTAAGCTTACAATCTATGAATTTTTAAAAAAAAAAAAACAGGAAGCATTTAGTATCCATCTACGTGGATATATATAAGTATAATATAGCATGAGATAGAGAACAAATAACAGTGAATATGCCATATCAGTATGCGATGTATTACTGTATATAATATGTTATCTATGTGGGATATTATAAATAAGTATGAAATGAAAAGCAGGGTTGCAAAAGTAAGTTGTTTTCATAATTGGAAATTCCTTCCTTCAGAGCAAAAAATGATATTTTAAAATTAGACTATTTTTTTTTAAATTCAGAGATGCTGAATGATGATTCTGCTAGCTTTTACATTCATATTTTTGATTCAAGTCAGCTGCTAGCTTGGGGTGATAATACCAGTTGACAATGACATCCTGCCCTGCGCCCCCACAATTGGCCATATTGTGGCTGGATAATCTTACAGTGTCTCTAAATCACTGAGAGCATTGGTTGTAGTCTAGTCCAAGCAACATGTGAACAGCCTTTGGGAAAGCTCAGCAACGTGCAAGAGTCATTAAATGGATAATAGCAAGTATAAAAATGGTCACCTTCGTTCTGCCCCAAAGAAGGATTCAGTTAACTGGTGATCAGCTCTGCATTTCCTGTAGCACAGTCATTAACAAGATAGGAGGAAAAAACAGTGTATCTGCCACAGGAATAACCTGAAAGGCTCACTAGGAATGATTGGGTCAACTGAACATTTTCTTTATATTGCAAAATAGGCTGTTTCTTCTGCCAAGGTTTGATGACATATAAACGTAGCCCCAAAGCATTACATCTGGTAAGAATGGCTAGTTTTGTTTTCTGTCATGTTCTTTGTTCCCTCCAAATTCAAATAATCTGCACTGCATTTTTGAAGAGTATGAATAATATTGGAGAGAGTTTTCTATTAATAATATCTTTGCATGTGCCTGTCTGGTACTATTTGATAAAAGGTTATAATCTAGAATATTTTCCTACACAGATCATTCAGTGTCCTGACTTGTTACTTAAAACAGAAACTGGCATCCTGATACAATCTATGGCTTCCATAGCCCCCAGTTGACTTTTTTTTAATGAAAAAGAAATTATGAAAAATCAGTCCCCATCATCATCATCATCATCATCATCATCATCATCATCATCATCATCTTCATCTTCATTTCCACCATTTGCCTCCCAGTGCCCCACAGGGTTGGCCTTCTCTGGATACCATCAGCCAATCAGTGTCGCCTGGCAACTCCACGGAGGAGAGCCTTCACTGCAGCGGGCCCGGCCCTCTGGAATGATCTTCCACCAGAGCTCTGGGGTGTCCCGGACCTATGAACTTTCCGGTGAGCACTGAAGACCTGGCTCTTCCAGCAGGCCAGTTTAGATTGACCCACCAAAAATTTTAGGAAATTTTAGAAATTTTAAGAATTAGCAATTTTAATGGGTTTTAAATTGTTTTATATATATATTGTTATGTATTGTTTTTTATTCCTGTTGTGAGCCACCCTGAGTCCTGTGGGATTGGGCAGCCTACAAATTCAAATAAATAAATAAATAAATAAATAAATAAATAAATAAATAAATAAATAAATAAATAAATAAATTTTAGCCATTGTCTATCCACTGCAGGATGAAGGCCTCTTCTCCTTGTTTCCGACCAATATGGCCCTCTGCTTTCCTTTGCCAACTGGGCCCACAATATTTGCTGATGTCATCGATCCATCTTGTTTTAGATCTCTTTCGTAGATGCTTTTTGTCAAGTGGGATCCATTCTATGACTGTCTTGGTCCACCCGCAATCAGTTCTTCTTGCTATGTGACCAGCCCATTTCCATTTCCATTTTTTTTACTTTTTTGACAATATCGTATTCTTTCATTTGTTCCCAAATCCGTCTTTTGATCTTGTCTTGTGATGCTAAGCATGTATTTTTCCATGGCTCTTTGCGCCAACACTTTGTGTTGATTATGAAAACTCCGACTAAAATTGCAAAACTTAATGACATTTGGCAAACTTGGGGCAATCTTTTGAAAGATGTTCTGGTCATCACACAATAATGCCCAGGAACAGAAATAGTCACAATCTCTTTTTTTAATCCACAGGGATATAATATTTCCCCCCTTCCTGATAAAGCCATTTTGCTCTATGGAATGAAAAATATGTTGATACCAGAGTGCACATAAACACAACTTCCCATCATTCCCTCCAGACTTTCCAATCTTCCTTTTCTTGAGGAGGAAAGTCTGAAGAAGACTTGTTTTTTAGTGTTAGCAAGGGATTTCTTGCCATGGCTCTTTGTGCCACTCGTAGCTTTTTTGTTGATTGTGAAAACTTGCCAAGACACCCCAGAGTTGTTGTTTATCCCTTTTTCATGACAAGACAACCATCCTCCTCTTGGATGAATGGTGGAACCATGATTGATTTACATATTAAATTCACTAAATGTAAATCGTAAGTGAATTATTTGCCAATAAATAACTTATTTGAATATTTTAGCTTGACTAGTAAACAGAAGCAAATTGCATTTTCTCCAATATAATAGTTATTCAAATATACTTGACAAATTTAACATTTTGAATTAAAAAAAACAAACTACATGTGATTATAAATAATGAAGAGATGAGCTATTTATACTTCCACTGCAGCTATGAAGAATCCATGATAGTTAGTTCATTGATAATCATAACTAATGGTGAGCTTCCTAAGTTATTTGATGCAGGATTAATAAGAGGAAATTTAAATAGGTTATTAAATTTCTTAATTGTACTTTCTGTTGCAAAGATAAGTTCTAAAGTTTTCAAAGTTTATCAGACTGTAGAACTTAGCCCCGATCTAAGGCCTTCTCTGTGGTGGCACCAGCCCTCTGGAACCAGCTACCTGAGGAGATACGGACCATTCCTAGTTTGTTGGCCTTCTGCAGAGCCACAAAGACCTGGCTCTGTCGGCAAGCTTGGAATTGATACTCCCCTGGAAGAATGATTTTTGTATGGAGTGTGATTGTATTTTGCTATTTTATCATGATATTCATTGTTTTAAATATGTTTTATCTTATTGTATTTTTAATCTATTGTAAGCCACCTTGAGTTCCTCTTGATCGGGGAAGAGAGGTGGGGTATAAATCAAATAAATAAATAAACGTTCAGCTATAAAGAAAAATCTTTGAACTCCAGATTGAGAACCTCTTGATGAAAAGTGGGCTGATTGAACGTCAACGTTTTTGAGGAGGTTTTAGGTTTTAAGGAAGGTTGGCCTTAATTGCTTACAGAACCTCATCATTTAAATTTAAACCCCACTTTCCAGTCAAGGTTCCAGTGATATGAGGGTCTGAAGCACCTTTAAACAGGCATTTACAATGAATTCTTATTATTGGAGAATTAAGAGAGGGAAGAATTGTGCAGTTCACATAATGGAAAAAATGGAAAGCTGAACTAGTTTGTTTATTTGAAAATGTTATCCAACTTGTAGGGATCTCCAAGAACATTTGCAGTACAAACTTTTATATTTAGAGCACTACCACATTGGTTCTATTATCCGTTTGTCTGGATAGAAATGTTATCCCCATAACTCTTTAAAGCACAATAGGGTGAAATTCTTAGCCATGGACCGAGTAGGGACTTGAATTCCCTGATTGTTTGGCATTTAAAGACTGAGTAGATGTAGACCTGGAAAAAATTATATCTGGAACATGTAGAGTCACTAATTCTCACTATCAAATCTACTGGGCTAAAAAGAGAATGGTTTTTCTCAATAAACAGCAGATTTGAACCAATTTTCCTTTTTATGTATAAAATGCAATATGGAGAACACATTCACCCACTCTCTCTCACACATACACATAAATACACCCACATTTTGCATCTTCCATTTAATTTGTAAACCATCTAGAGTCACTTAGATAGTGAGATGGATGGTGTAGAAATTCATTAAATAAATCAATAAAGAAAATATGGATTTGAAGAAGGCAATCATCCTTTTTTCCCTTTTTTGTAAGAACAGTAGTGGTTCTTTCTTTGTTTTCTGGAAATATGTTTGAATATGCTCTTTCTGAATATCTGCATTCTAGAATTACAGAAGTGGCAGAAGCTTTACAAGTATATTTGAATACAATCCAAGGAAAACTAACTATACTGAAATATCATTGAAAGCAAATAATTTACCTAACATTTGATTGTGGATTTCTGCTGTTCTTGTAGTTTCTAATACAATGCTGAACTGTAAATTGTGAAGCTGGTATATGAGGTAAAATACTCAAATTATATCATAAGTGTATTTCATTATTACAGGACTTCCAAAAAACAGTCAATATGGTTTGAAAATAAGCTCCTCTGTGAATCTGAAAATTGGTCCTTGCTCAGAGAATTAATCCTCTTTCATAAGGTTTAATTTTGCATAAGATCTGGGGTGGTCTGACATTTTAAGTGGTGACATATGATTCATCATTTAACATTACAATTTATAAATAATGCTAGTGTTTCTATTCTAACATTGGGCATAGTCCTAGGTTGTTTTGGGTTTTGGGTTTGTTTGTTTTTTTGCTCAATCCTGCAGAATTCACTTTGAGTTAGCAATTTATTCATTGAGGCCTCTCAAAAGTGGGTTCCTTTCAAACACATTGGATATTCTTTCTGAATATTAACCAGAAGTACAGAATGTAAATGTCTCAAACTTTGATTGGAGGTGATGATAAAGAGACCCTCTTTCTTAAGTCTTTAATGGTCATTAGCATGCTCAAAAGCATCTAGTATATCTCGATTTTACAAGCAGGTCTATAGCACTAGCACTAGCACTTAGACTTATATACCGCTTCACAGTGCTTTTACAGCTCTCTCTAAGCAGTTTACAAAGTCAGCATATTTTCCCCAACAATCTGGATCCTCATTTTACTGACCTTGGAAGAATGGAAGGTTGAGTCCACCAAATTGGGGGCAGCCGGCAGTCACCAGAAGTAGCCTGCAGTACTGCATTCTAACCACTGTGCCACTGAGGCTCTTGCATCTTAAAATTATACGTCTTAAATTCTAGTAGGTCTCAAATGCACTTATTACTTACTTGCGGTTGTTAGCAAAATGGATTTCTTTAAGTTTCATCGTTTAAACTTACAAAACAAACACTTGCATTAATAACTTTCATACTCTGCCCTCCACCAGCGTTCTGATAGACATTTGCATGGCTTAGCAACAATGACTGGTTGTAAATAATATAGGGAATCCGCTCTTCAATATGAGATGAGGATTGGAAAAAAAAAAAGCTCCTTGAAACTTGAGGGCAATCCAAAATATCCCTCTAGAACATGTTGCAAAGTATTTTTAATGGATCAGAAAGTAAGAAATACTACTTAGTTCAAATTAGTTGAACTAATTTAATTTCCATTTCATTCCATTCAGTTTTAGTCTTTATTCCAGTTCCGTCCATTTTTTTTGTTCCCATGCCAATCACATTTTTGAAAGTTGTCTCAGCCATACCAACAAATGCCAATTGTTGCTCTAGGCATAAAAAGATTGCACACTTTTGTTCTAGGGAATTGAATATAACAAATGGCAAGTCTGCTAGTCTCTCAGCATGTCAGAGGCTTCCTACTTCCTACTCTCCTATTGAGATTTCTGATTCACTAAAATAACAAGATTCTAGATTCTTCGTAACAGGAGAACCCTAGGTAATAAATAAAACAGAACGAGACTAAAAATTTTCTGAAAGTATTCATAAACCATGCTAGAAGCCAAGCTTTTAGCTCTGATTCTCTCTGGGGCAGAATTTTTCCTACTGACAAAATTGTCAACCTGAAAATTAGTTCAAGATTTGTCTGACAATACAAAACGATTCTTAGCATTTTTGTTGTTTTTTTAAAGATGGTATGCCAAGGACATTACTGAATTTTTACAACAAAACATCCTGTATAATCTACTTATTCTTTAACATTAATATGCTGTAGATATTCCAGAAATATATGTTTCTAAATGTGAACTCCACATACATATCTAAATTCGATCTCCACATATGCACAGTTTCTCTGAGTGATAGACATGTCTTTCCATATATAACGTAAGTTAGGAGTATGACAAAGGAAATCGGCATTCATGCTTGTTGTTTTGTTAGTTTCAGTGAACATCTGCCCCATATGTTTACACAGAGCAATATAATATTACTGCAGCTTTCAACTACTCTCTGCCTCCAAAAAGGATGGAGAAGACTTTCATGATTTAATATCTTGCAAAAAATGTGTTCCAATTGCACTCAAGCCCATTTATCTCAGAGTTGGATATGAATGGCAGGTCTATACTTTTAAGAAATTTGTGATGCAGTTTGCAAAACTCCAGAATGTGTGTAATAAAGTACACATAGCAAATATGCTTATCAGGGAAAGTATGTATTACACTATATGTAATGTAATATAAAATTACTGTATTTTTCCCGCTATAAGATGCTTTGGACTATAAGACTCACATTAGCTTTAGAAGAGGAAACAAGAAAAAAATCTGCCACTGCCTCCTAGCATCCATTCAGTATTCATCTGACTAGTGTCCTTGCAATAAACAGAAAACAGCCTGGTCAGCCTCAGCACGTTATTGCAGCCCCAGCACATGGCTTGTCAGGGCTTCGCTCCATTGCATCCACTACTGGTCAACTGAGCTGAGCTGCTGCCACCACCAAGGAACATTGGAGCCTTTGCTGCCAAGCAGCTGGTTGGTGGTTGGATTGGCCTCCTGGAATACTGCTGATTAGCTGTTCTAGGTGGTGGGGATGACTGCCGCCGCCGCTGCCTATCGCCACCCATTCGCCACTGCCTGTTCACCACCCACCCGTTCGCTGCTGCCATTCGCTGCTGCCCATTCACTGCCACCCACCAGCGGTGAGTGGCGGTGAACGGCATTGGTGAACAGGCAGCGGTAAATGGATGGTGATAGGTGGCAGTGGTGGCAATCCCCACCACCTAGAATAGCTGATCAGTGGTATTCTGGGAGTCTGATCCAACTGATAATCAGCTGCTCAGCAGCAAAGGGTCCAGCATTCCCCAGCAGCAGTGCTGAACCAATCCCCCTCCCTCCTACCAAAATAGGTGCTCTATAAGATGCACAGACATTTCCACCCCCTTTTGGGGGGAGGGGAAGTATGTCTTATAGTGTGAAAAATATACCACATATGTGTACCTGAGTGCTTCATTTTATTAACTTACTTTACTTCTTTCCAAAATTCCTAGGAGGAGTCTAAAGTCGCAGGCTAATCTCTCTATGTCAGGTAGCTGAAGTCAAATATATAGACCTTGCTTGCTACAATAAAAGAGCCAGGGTATTTCTTTAAAATATTACCATTTGGAATTCCATGGGAGATCAAAGGCACCCTTTCTACTTGGTCCACTGCCAGCAAGGACCACTCACCCCTTCCTAAGTGCAGACATAGGTATTGTCTTCCCATTCTCAGCTCATTGCAAATGCATGCTATGCCTATGTTTTCCAGCTTTGATTCAAAACATGCTCTTTCCTAATGCATGTCTAATTAGGCTCTGTGCAGTGGGTAGTCTCCAACACTTTATTCTATTTTAGTAGAAACTCCAGCTCCAAATAGTTTTTAGGTTTGGTCTGCCCTTTCTTCTGCATGACTGGTCATTGCTTTGGGCAGCCATTTTATTCTGGCTTACTAAACAGTTACGTTCTTGGGTGATCAGGAGTTGCTTTCTATAATATTATGGTTGATACAATAATAGCCATTAAGTTAATGAACTACCTTCAACTGTAAAAGCTCAGGTTCCATTCAATCCCTGTTGTTTCTAGGGGACATTATTTTGGTTCACATCCAGGCTGGGTGACTTAAACTCCTCTTGCTTTCCTATCTCCTGCCAATAGAACACCAAAGCTTTATTTCCCTTCCCTTCCTTCCCTTCCCTTTGTTTATACATTTTGAGTTGTACCGTAGGAGCATTGCTATCAGTTCTTCATTCCTACAAAGTATTTGTGGACCCACTTACAGATGAACATAGAAATGAAAGAGAAACCTCTTTCCTATTGATTTGATTATTGTAGCATCAGAGCTACAACAGTACAACAACATGGGGAAACAACAGAAAGGGTCTGTCTCAGAGTAAAGAGAGATAGCATGGCAAGGAAGGTCAAAAGAATCCATGTTGCAAGCAAAGGAAACTGCAAGTTAGGAACTGTCCCTAAAAGGAAAAGGCAGGAATTGTCAGTCCAGTGCACACTAATAGTCTGAGGCACACAACAGCTATGAAATGTGCCTTCCCTGCATGGATGGGAAGGTTGAAGAATAGTAGTCCATTCTGAACATCAGCTGGGTCCTGTTCCCCACCCTTTGTACTCTTGAAATTTAATAAAAGTAGTTGAAGAAACAGCTGGAAGACAAGCTGATTTTGTACCCAGATTTTTTTGAAGAATGGTATATTCTACAACTTATGGTGAATTTCAGACTTGCTCATTAGAGAACAGTTTTTGTTTTGGCATGTTGGATCATCTCAGATGAAAAAAATGTATTTGTATGCAAGTCTTTTGATCATGGTGACTGAAATTTAATGAAATTTCAGTCTATAACCATACTGAATAGAGAGTTGAGGTCTGTGACTAGGGAACGAAATTCAACAGGAGAATGACTTATCAGTTCCTGCCAGGATTCCTTTATTGCTAACGTGGCCTTCAAACAATTGAGATAACACCTATCTACATGAATATCACTAGATGGAATAGACAGAAATAAAATAGACTGCACTATTGGTGGAAGGATTTGGATGAGCTCATTGTAAGAGACAAGATGTGGCCAACTGACTTTGGAACAGACCATTAACTATTCATATGTAAATTCCAAGTTAAACTGAAGCAGAAAAAGAAAGCCAATCAGTTCCCATGATATGACCTGGAATATACCTACATTTTCAAGGAGAACATCAGAAATCCCTTTGAAGTCCTGAATGCATTTCTACAAAATTAATGAAATATCTGCAGAAATATGGCAAGCAACAGAAAAAGAATCAGTAAACATTCTAGCCAAGTTATCTCAGCAAAACTGGAGAATTATAGAGAGACCAACAGACTGGAATAGGTCAATCTATACACCAGAACCAAACAGGAGATTTAATAGAGTATATCATAATTTAATATTGCATGCTAGCAAATAAATTTAGGATCATCCATTGCAGATTAAAACCCTTCAGGGATAAGCCAATGGTTCAATGTGGCTTTAGCGTAGGCCAAAGAATAAGAGATACTACTGCTGATTCATGCTGGATAATTTAGAAAGTAAAAGAATACCCCAAAAATATACCCAAGTGCCTTTTCAGGAGGCCACTGGACTTTCTTGGTTTTTTTTTCTTTTGAAGATGTTTTGCTTCTCATTCAAGGAGCTTCTTCAGCTCTGACAGGATAGTGGGTGATGGGAGGATTTATATTCCTTGCAGACAGCTGGTAATTTACATCCTTTTAGTGGGTGGTTGAAACACTTGGAGGCTTATCTGTGTCTTCACTGAGTAGGACCTCAGTCCTCACTGAATAGTGCTCCTGGTTCCTGTAGTCTGAAATTTTTCCTCTGGAAATCCATTTGTACTCCCATACCATTCAAAGGATGTTCGAGCCGCCTCAGGTTCCCCCTGACTGGGGAAGTGAGGCAGGATACAAATCTAATAAATAAAATAAAATAAAGTAAATAAATGTTCATCCCAAATTGTATAGCTAAAAGTCTGTAGAGATGCTACAGGATGCAGATTACCAGCTGTCTTCAAGGAATATAAATCTTTCCATTTCCCACTATCCTGTCAGAGCTAAAAAAGCTTCTTTGATGAGAAACGAAATGTCTTCCAAAGAAAAAAAAATCAAGGAAGTCCAGTTGCCTCCTGAAAAAGCACCTTTGGGACAACCATGACCTGGATGACTGAGAATCTCTATAGACTTATACCCAGTATGTGTTTCACTGATTATTTATTTTATTTATTTATTTATTTTATTTGATTTATACCCCGCCTCATTTCCCCAATCAAAGGGAACTCGAGGCGGCTAACAACAAATTAAAATATAACAATTCCATACAATTTAAAAAA